>JARKIB010000353.1:0-133959 GCA_029378385.1 Mycena metata | reverse complement strand
CACCGGAAGGTCAATACTGGCCGGAAAGTCAAAATCATACTTAAAGCTTTAAGTCAAACCTTCTCTTTTAACAAACCCTCAGGGTTCGTAGGAGTTGGGCGTTCACTCTAATCAAGGACAGGAGGAAATACTATCCATCCGTGACCAGGGTTGAGGAATGGGAGCTTTGCAGGGGCAACCTATGTTGACTAGAACATTTGTCTACGGTAGAGTTGGCATTTCCTGTCAATCAAGCCGAAGATCCGAGGACCGGAAAGGTCCGACGGCATAGCCAGGAACAGCACCTCAAAGGGAGCAGTAGCGGCAGCAAGGTCTTGCCGCCGGCTAAACCAAAATCGTGATGCCAAGAAGCTATTAATAGTCTTGACTCGAACAGACTCACATGGCTATTCACGAATGACTCGAATTGACTCGAATGACTCGAGGCTGATTCACCAGGAGTCACACACACCGAATTGGGACGACATGACGAGGCTGGAATATTATTTGGACACGCCAGAAGCGGACATATATTATTTATTTTAATTGTACCAACATCCATGCAGATTATTCTCCTTTTCAAGTCAAGATTCGTATGTAAATTAGTAGATTGTATTCAGTAGGAGTCCGTACCTTCACGGACTCAACGTTTGGACCATTATGTACATTACTGTTTCGAGTTTCCATGTTTTGTAGTATTTGGTATGTAGGATTTAGTATATAAGTAGAGGTAGAGCTTAGGTGGAAGCCAGTGGACCGTACCCTTCTTGTTAGGAGCACAGCATAACACGTGCCTCCGTCCGGGAAGTCTCACGGAATCCATTCGGTGTACATTTGAGTGTCTTTAGATACTTTGGTGTCTACCAATATATTGGGATTGGATTATATTTGTTGTGCAGCGTCAGCGTCAGCGTTTAGGGTCAGCGTCAGCGTCAGCGTTTAGGGTCAGCGTCAGCGTCAGCGTTTTAGTGTCTCAGCGTCAGCGTCAGCGAATATTACAGCGGAACCTGTCAACCTTCGGTTACAGTTCAAACCCAGCGTCGAACTAAGTTTAGTTCACCACACAACCACCCGGTGTCCACCACCACAAACCTTTTGAAAACCACAACTCTTCTAAGAACTATAAAGGTCGCATCAGCGCCCAATAGGTCCGAGAAACCAAACGGCCGACTTAAAGCTTTAAGTCGAAACCTAGTTTTCAGCTATTGCAACAGCCGTAATACTTCGGTTGGAACCCCACGAACGCATATACAAGCGGAGAGGTGATTAGGTGTTTGATTTGGAGTGTGTTTAGTGTGTGGTTTAGCCATACATCGAGACCCAGTATCCAGCTCATTTTCCCCCTGGTCGGTCCCGATCCGCGGTGTATCATCGTATGTGTACCACCTATCCTGCGGACCCCACAGCAGGTCTGGAAGACCCTCGATAAAGGGCTCTAGTTCTGTGTTATCAGATAGCGACTTCACAGTCCACAGTAGGGCCCGATAATCACAAGCGGCGCGTTCAGGTGACATGGTCATTGCCTCATTGAACATTGCCTCAACCACAGTCTGCCTCTCCACAGTATGCTGGCTGAGCCATCTTCTGGGCGGAAATTGCGAGAGGCTCCAAAAGGCAGCGGAGAGTGGCGTGCGATACGGGCAGTCCAGGTACCAGATCGGGAGGACCGTGAGGAGGGCATATGCTGCCACAACGACGACCAGCAGACCGACGGCGATGTATGTGATGACGGGATTGACGGGGAGGAGGAAGGCGACAAGACCCGCAAAGAAGAAGAGCAGTGAAGTGTGCAGGAGCAGAGGGATGATGTCCACAACAGTATGCATGTTGAAGCGTTTCAGGCCGTAGTACAGGAACGAGAAGATGCGCGCACGGATGACGGGGGCCGAGCGCATGTCGGCCTTGTGCAAGAAGTCGCGAGCCCATTGTTCCAGGAGAGTTGCAATCAGCGCACAGGCCAAGCTGAGGCCAAGGCTGATGAACCAGAGTGCATTGCAGACAAGCGACGTCGTCGGGGGAGAAAAATGTGTCGGCGGTGGGACATGGAATAAGCTCCCGTTTGCGGCCGAGGCAAGCTGCTGCGAAATTTGGGCCAAGAGCTGAACCGTTGAGTCCCCAGAGTCCGGAATCAACGTCTTGTAGCTCTCGATAATAAAAGCTGTCAGACTGGCGGAGAAGAGCCCCGCCTGGAACATCAAAACATTAGCGCAGGAAGAGTCTGCTGGAAAACACCTACGAATATAAGCATGCCCTCCATGTCACTTTTCCAGCTCTCTACCAGCGATCTATCGTATTTCTCGGCCTCGGAGACATACACTGCCCAAACTTTCGACGCCGCAGCCTCGTCGGGTCTGAGACCGTTTGCCATGGTGGTCCGGATTCGAAGAAGTCAGGAATAAGCGCCCAATCAGGCGCCTTTGACAACTTTCCGTTTATGGACTTCACGCCAAACTCGAAAACGGAGGTGAATTCCTTCATTCACATCGAACAGCACAAGCGCGAGGCAATGCAAACAAGTACAGGGTATCTGCTACATATGATACACTGAATCAATAAGCTTAAGTATGTGGATATCAAAAGCACAACAGAGCGATATGGACATGGTGTAAGGGCGTGAGTGTGGCGTAAGGACGTGAGGGAGTGTGAGGTGGAAGGGAGGTTCCAGAGGTAAGGTAGCGAGGGATGGGCGAGATGTAGCATAGTCGCAGCCGGAAGGTATATACAGGTATGTAACAGGTAAGACGAATGATGAGAGAATAAAGAGACGGAGACCCCAAGAGAGTATAGTACACACTATTGTATAAAGTAAATTGAGATTGCTAGGTTTTTCGATTGAGGGATTGATTGAGTTGATAGTGTGCGAAACAAATTGCTTTTGAGCCTCTAGCTTCGTATCAGCAAAGCACGAACAGGGCGAAAAGAAAAACTCACCCAAGGCCGCGCGGGGTCACCTTCAAACCGCCCCCGTCCCGCTCAAACTGCGGCTCCTCCCTGCCGCCCCGCACCCAGGACCGCGCCACGCAACCGGCGGCGTGCTCCCCGACCGCCTGCCCTCGCCCTCCCCAGCGCTAACAGGAAGCAGCGAAAGCAGCATCTCCGCGCCAAGCACGCTCGTCAAGTGCCGGTCCCCGTCCGGGACTTGTTCCCCCGCCTCAGCCTCGTTATCGTTCTCAGCCTCCGCCTCGTCGCTCCCGCTACTCCCCTCCTCAGGCACGGGCGCAGTAGCAGCGCGCCCTTTGCCCGTCGACGGATACCCCATTCCAAGCATCCCCAACTGCACCGACAACCCCAGCAGCGGCGTCACACTGTCCACAGGCGTCCGCGGTCCCTGACTCCTACTCCCACTCCGGCTCCGACTCCGACTACCACTAAGACTCCCCCCACGACTCTGCGACGACCGCGACTCCGAGCGCCGCTTGCTGCTCCGCGCCCTTGAGGGCGACCGCACCGCTGCCCCATACGGCACCCGCGACCCCGAGCGCTCCGCCCGCTCTGACGCCCGACGCGCCGCCGCGCCCGGCCGCCCGCGGTCCACCGCCATCGGGGGCCGCAACGGTACGTCCACGCTGCTGTCGCTGTCGGAGTGCACGGGGCTGCCGTGATCCTCGCCGCCGACGCTCCACGCGGCCTCGTCGACGCGCTCGACGCCCCAGCGGTCGTGGACGCGGGGGGCGAGGCACCCGCGCAGGACGGCGAGCGTGCGCGGGTTGACGTTGGTTGGAGGGGTGTATGTTCCTGAGGGAAGGAAAAGGAGAGTCAGGATCGTATGCATATGCAGGACGGTGGAAGGAAGGAAAGGGAGAGGAAGGGGAAAGAAAGTGCGATGCAGGAGGGATGAGAAGAGTAGGCAGTAGATAGACAACAACGACTCGTCTGCATGTCCTCGCATCGACATCCTCGACGACGTGGACTCCCTCGAGCGCGTCTCCCACATAGGACACCACCACCGCGAGCGAGAGCATATTCTGCGTGGTACGCCCACCCCAAGTCCGGAGCGTCTTCGCGACCGCTCGCAAAGGAAACCAACGAAAGCAAAGGTAGAGAATCGAAGACGAAAAAAAAAAAAACAGGAAAAGAAAGAAAAAAAAACATCAAACGTCAAGCAAAGCACGCGAGAGAAGGAAAGGGTCGGCGCTTCGTGCCTTCGACGCTGGCAAGTGGGACTCGCCCCCTCTCGACTCGACGCGCGAGGGGACCCCTCGCACTAACGTCCGTAAGGCAGAATGAGGTCTGAGAAGCCATCGGTGACAGCGCCGTGGCTGCAGCGACACTCGACTTCTCATCTCGTCTCCCCACAACGCGTCGCCCCACCCCACCCCACCCCGCACCGGATAACCATCCAGGTCGAAGCACAGCCCAAGCTCCGGCCGACCAAGCACCGCGAGCACCGCGAACGGACTCGCTTCGTCATGCCAAGGCGGAGACCACGAAGCGAAGGGAAGCCCAAGCCTAAGCTAGAGCCTGAGCGTATTTTTTCTTTGGTGGGGAAATAAAGAAGAAGGGGGGAGCTCCATTCGCGGGAGACGGGCGCCCGGTGACGTGAAGCGGAGCGGGGCGGGTAGGGGTGCGGAGGGGATAGCAGGGAGAGGAGGGGGATGTGAGATGGAGGAGGATGTGGGAGTACAAGGAAGAAAGTAACGAAGAGAAGAAAAGAAAACAATAAAGAAGGAAGAAACTAGACACATACCGCCGAGAATCTTGAGCACCAGCCGCGGCTCGAACGCGTCCATGAACGGGAGGCGACCCATGAGGAGCGCATACAGCAGGACACCGAGCGCCCAGATGTCCTGTGCCGGCGCGGCGTTTTTGGGTGCGGCGATGCTTGTCGCGGGACCCTGTCCGTTCGGCGTCTCGTGGGCATTCGCATTTGAGGTGGAGGAGATGGAGAACGACGCGCGCGGGTGGGGGTGGGAGACGAACACCGAGTTAGCCTTGCGCTCCGCGGTGTCGGCGCCCGCGAGCGCGCTGACCTTTGTCTTGCCGGACATGGAGATGGACGACGTGAGCGGCGGGGGCCCGAGCAGCTCGGGCGCGGCATACGGGAGGGAGCCGGGCTGGAATTCGGTCGTCGTGGTGTTCAGGTTCGGACGCTGTTCCCGCCGGGAGTGCGGGTGGGCCGCGCTGCGCGGCACCGCCATGGACATCGCGCGATGGACGCCGGTATTCGGAATGGGGAGCCCCTCGGGCTCGACATGCTGCTGCTCGAGCTCTCTCCACTCGCCGCCCTCGTCCATCCCGCGCGCCATGCCAAAGTCGGCGATGCGACACACGCCCGCCTCGTCGACGAGCACGTTCTCGAGCTTGATGTCGCGGTGGACGAGCCGCTTCTCCGTGTGCAGGTAGCGCAGCCCGCGCACGATCTGGCGGAACATGCGTCCCGTGTCCTCGCGCGCGGGGATGCCGCCGCGCATAATGTCGAAGAGCGAGCCCGCGGGACAGAGTTGCGTGACGAAAAAATCCGCGGTGGGCATGTGGATGCAGGCGAAGAGCGGCAGGATGTGCTCGTGTGACAAAGAAGTCCAGACGGCCTCCTCGCGGGCAATGCGGCGGGCGGCGCCGCGCTCGCGTTGGCGGGGGACGATCTTGACGGCGACGGTGGCGCCGCTCGTCGCCGAAGTCGCGCGCCTGATGGTGGAGAAGCCGCCGTGGGCGATGATGGGGCCCATTGTGAATCCACCGACAACGGCGCCCTCGCTGTCGGGCTCTGGCGCAGGGGCAACCGCGGCTGAGGGTGAAAATGCGGACAGGAAGAGCGCCGCGGGGGACGAGGCCACCGTGGCGTCGCCGGCGGAGACCGAGGGGGACACGGCTGTCACCAGAGCCGGCCCATGCTCGCGCTCGCCGGCGTCGGTCGAAAAGTATCTGCGAAACGAGTTGGGGTCCCTTTGCGCGGGGTGCATACAACAGTGGGGAAAGGGATGATGCGCAGAGTCAAGCGCAAAAGGTACCGGAACACAGCCTTCCACCTTCCGTTTATAACACGACCATATATCGGACATTATCTGGTTCGATTTCTTCATCCTGGAATTTGTGGAATTGCAGGGGAGAACATCGGAGAATGAGCGGTGGTACGAAACTTGTTTTGCGGCCGCTCACGATGGAACTTGGATTGAATTTTGTGCGGATGAATTCTCATAGTTCCGCGCAATGTCCGCCCGGCGATTCAAATCGAGGAAACCTGTGAAAATAGTCTGAATGGGTGGCTGGAAGAAAGAACTGGAATAAGAGTGACCAAGGGAGAAAACCGGCGAGGCAATAGTCAAAGCGAGATTTGATGGGAAAATGTTTTTTAGGCTTCGGCCCACCTTCGACCGGTAGGAAAGTCGTCTAAAACACAGAGTGCGTTTGGTATCTGGACGAGGAATGAAACACCGACTTACGAGTGAGATTATCGCCGTATGACTATCAATTATCTTCACCCTCGCCTCGAAGTTCGAATGCACTGCGGAAGTGACCTAGAACGTCGGGAGATGATATCGTGGTCACCATAGCGTCTGCGCTCCTAGGAATATAAGGGCACTCACGAACAGACGGAGTAGTCGACCGGACGGCTTCGAGTTCCCATTCCCGTCCGGACTCCTACCGATTTTTCGTTAAGCAAACACGGCGTGAAACAAAATTCGACCTACCGTGTCAATCCATGGACTAAGCGCAGAATCCGACAATATTCACACTCGATTCCGTGCGAACCAACATCTGTAGTTCGTGTCAGTCAACGCAGATCACAGAAGGATGACCGTTTATACAGGCCTGGGTTCAGAGCGAATGAATCGGATGCCAGTCGACGGGCAGAGTAAGCATGCAGCCGCCCGGGATATTTTGATTGTGCATTGAAGGCATTCCCTTGAGATGCGACGCGTCAAACGAATCGAGGAGAGGACGTGAGTAGATTGTGATTATGCTTGCCCATTATCACAAGGTTCAACGAGAGATTGACCTCCAGACGTCTCGAGGACCGAAAGAATCCTTGGACCCGCCGCCGAGTTCCAAGTTTTCAAACAGCTGGATCTGAATCCAGTTCAAGATTTTGGGTGAAGATCGACCGTCCCAGAGTTCGCTTGACCAAGAGGCGCAAACTCGAAGGTCCGTAGATTCCGTTGTCGCGGAAGTGAATTGGAGACTAGTCCGAGTCGCAACCCACAGTCTTTAGTCGGCCAGCGAATGAGTGTACAACGGTTCCCCTGAAATACGTGCGTCAAACCGCGACGAACGGTGAAAGCGCGAGGGGAAGAAGTAGGTTAGACTCGCCTATGATAAATGATATCACAATGGCGTGGCAAGTTCCAGACATTGACCTTCATTCGAGCTCCAGAAATTGGCCCCCAGAGGGTCAACGGAATTCTGGGACCTTTCCGGATGTTAAAGAGCGGGATCTGAATATGCGTGCCTCAGCTTCTGTTGAAGATCGACCGAACGTCCGCAAGTTCAGTTCGGTGGATCAAGATCGTGATCTTGAAGGTTGGCAGTTCGCTACATCGTTGATTACATCGTTGCTTTGCCCAGGCACTTCCAAGAAATATGTGGGCCCAGCAATTTGAATCATACCGCCTCCGGGTGTGCGTAGATTTTTGCCCTACTATAAGCTCAGCACCGAGTAAAAATTCGCACAAAACAAGAGAGCGTACCCTCTCCCTCTTCGTGTCCCGTCCCTTTAACCGACAGGTACGAATATGCGGCACACGACCGATTGAAGGAAGTATCAAAACGCGCACATATCCATCGGCGTCGAATTCGCGCAGCGAAGAAGAGTCCAGCTTGAAACGGCGGGTTGCATTCGCGTGGATCTGAAGTCAGACTTGAAGAGGAAGGAGGATTGCTCAGACCAAGGAATCCGTCCCGGATCCGACTGCGATTTTGGATGAGATGACGCGAAAATGACGCGGCGCACGTGCCACCTGTCCTCGATCTCGAGCGCAAATTTGAGAATTTGAAGGGGCATTTGGGCGACGAGCGGAATACGGGGGGATCGAGGGGAGCGCATTATACGCGGCGACGACGCGAAAAGAAGAAGAACAGAAAAAATTAAAGAAAAACGCGATTTGAAACTTTGTGACGCGTCCGCGGCGTCGAGGGGAACTCGATCGCAGGCGGGGTAACACTGAGAGACGAGGAAGAGTTTGAAACGAGCTTGAGGAGGGTACGATAGATTGACGCGTTTTTCGCTAGAGGCTGGCGTAAGTATTTGGCGCGATCGAATCATTTTGAAGCCCAGGTCAGAGTTCATAGTTCGATGGAGGTTGCGCATAGCCTGAACAACGGCGAGCAGGAAATAGTGGAATTGGGGGCAACTCGGAGCCTCAGCCCAGCAAGTGCTGTGATCAGTGAGCATGGTGGTCGAGACGAAGAGCGTAAGCGTCCAAAAACGTGACCGTGGAAGTGAGAACGTGACCGAACGTCGGTGATTCGCGCGCTTAATTGCGTTTCCTTCTGCACCCTCATCGCGCCGGAACGCACTGAACAATGCAAAGTACGTTCTCGTTCAATAATTCCTCGTTTTATAACTGACAAAGTAATAGCGCCCAAGGCCGATCACGACGACGACGCAGCGGCGTCGAAAGTTTGGGCAGTCTATGTCTCTGAGGCCGAGAAATACGACAGATCACTGGTAGAGAGCTGGAAAAGCGACATGGAGGGCATGCTCATATTCGTATGTGTTTCCCAGGAAACTCTTCCTGCGCTAATGTTTCCATGTTCCAGGCGGGGCTCTTCTCCGCCAGTCTGACAGCTTTTATTATCGAGAGCTACAATACGTTGACTCCGGACTCTGGGGACTCCACTGTGCAGCTCTTAGCTCAAATTTCGCAGCAGCTCGCCATGGCTGCGAACGGGAGCACATTCCAGGTTCCACCACCCACACAGTTTTCTCCCCCGACGACGTCGCTCATCTGCAATGCACTCTGGTTTATCAGCCTTGGCCTTAGCCTAGCCTGTGCGCTCATTGCGACGCTCCTCGAACAATGGGCTCGCGACTTCTTGCACAAGGCCAACATACGCTCAGCCCCCGTCATCCGCGCGCGTGTCTTCTCGTTTCTGTACTACGGCTTGAAGCACTTCAATATGCACACCGTGGTGGACGTTATCCCTCTCCTCCTTCACACATCCCTCCTCCTATTCTTTGCAGGTCTTGTTGCCTTTCTCCTCCCCGTCAATCATATTATCACATACATCGCCGTCGGTCTGCTCGTCGTCGTCATAGCAGCATATGCCCTCCTCACGGTCCTTCCTGTCTGGTACCTGGACTGCCCGTATCGCACGCCACTCTCCGCTGCCTTTTGGAGCCTCTCGCAATTTTCGCTGAAGAGGTGGCTCAACCGGGATACTGTGGAGAGGCGGACCGCGGTTGAGGCAATGTTCCATGAGGCAATGACCATGTCACCTGAACGCACCGCTCGAGATTATCGGGCCCTAGTGTGGACTGTAAAGTCACTGGCTGACAACTCAGAACTGGAGCCCTTCGTTGAGGGCCTCCCAGATCTGCTGTGGGGTCCAGAGAACAGGCGGTACAGATATCAAGATCACATCCAGCAATTGACTCGGATGGCGGATGTAGGCCTACTCTCACGCATCGAAGAACTGCTTCGAAGTTGTGACAGCGGACTGCTTTCCACGCAGGCTTGTACGCAGCGGGAAATTGTTTGCTACAAGGCCCTGTGTGCAATAGCTAGTATCCAAAATTCCCCCATCCCTCCTAGTACTGTTCTACCCCTCGACTTCTCCCAATTTGCCCCCAAACACTTTTCGCCTCACCCCGAGGTCGACTGGCAAGCGGCAGACCGGGGCATTGATCATTATCGCCACTCGGCCATTCTATTGATGAAGCGGAGTACATTCTGTCACATTGAAACCCTGCTTGCTGCGGTTGTGAGCAGGCTTTCAGCAGATGTCAGCCTTGGGTGTGCTCCGAATCTGGAATCCTTCAAATTCAATGTTAACAGGCAATAGGGTGTTTCACGGTAGGTGTTTTAGCCCCAACGTATGCCTCAACTTTGGCCGCAACTTGTTGAGAAGTTGGGGCAGAAGTTGAGGCACAAAGTTGGGGTTGGGGCTGAAATCGTGCATAGCAGCACGACTTGATGCCCCAACTTTTGCCCCAACTTCTGCCCCAACTCGTGCCTCAACTTCGGCTAATTGACGTTTTGGGCCGCTCTAGATACACATCTCTGCCTCAACTCCGGAGTTGAGGCAGAGTTTCTTCCGCAGGTGTTTCACGGTTGCGGCCCCCGGTCACCCCCAACTTCTGCCCCAACTCTGCTCAAGTTGAGGCAGAGTTGAGGCAGAAGTTGAGGTATAAGTTGGGGCTAAAACACCTACCGTGAAACACCCTAATCTTGGACTCCCTGGCAGGACATCTATTTTCCCTCCTTCATGTCACAAAGGCTCTCACAATACTGCACTGGTGATACTACAACTGTCGGTACATCGGATCTTGTCGCCGATGTTGTTCAGGCATTTGAGACATTTTCCAAGCAAACACCTTACAATCTTTTTTTCAAGTACTGTGTGTGGGCAGTGACCCAAGAAACTCTTCCCTACCACTTCTTGGACACAAAGCAGATCCTTTTCCCTGGCAATAATCATCCTACTCCCTTTGCCGCCTACGCGAAGGGGTTGGAATCCGCCCTGGCGGCCATTGTATTTCCCCCATTGGATAGTCTCAGGTGGAGTGGACCCGCCACACAATGTTTTGACATTGTCATGCAGCAATTATGTGCCTTTTGGTGCCCGGAGGACTCAGATTCCAGGCCCATACCACGTGCATTGACTCGATATTTTGCTGCTCGCAAGACCCGCTCTGTCGTTCGTGATTGCCTGCACTCCAGCGGAATTATCCCTCGACTACTACGTGCTATGCCAACAACACTCTCCCAACCATCGGGTTTTCTCAATCCCTGGGAACCTGAAGATGCTTCGGATGATGTGATGGTCACTCTGTGGTATGTAGCTTGCTTCGGAGGCACACATCTCACCCCGGAGAGATGCCAACCCATTCTTGACGCAATCTCCACCGCCCCCGTTACACCCATGGTTTTCTCAACCATAACAATGCTGAAGATACAATCAGCTTCACTTGAGAATTCTATGCTTCCTCCGAGGGCGGAATCCCCTCCATCCGCCGGTGAAGATATGACCCAGCTAACAAATCGTTCCATTACCGACCCACAATTGACCCTCTTAACCGAATTTCTGGAGGCGTTGACTTCCAATTTTATGCTCTACGAACCTGCAGCCATTATGCACTGCATTGCCTTTTCCCTCGGTAGCCCCGCCGAAGTAGATGGAGCCCAGCAACTTCGATTTGCGGCCAGCATAAACCAGGTACATCAGCAAGTTCACAATTGTCTTGCGACTTTTGGGTCTTTTTCTCTTCTGGAAAAAAAAAAAGTTAGCAGAAATGATGTCTAGACTTCAATGGGATGACTCACAAAAAAGTTTTTTTTTTGCGTCTTTTGGCTTTTTTGACATAGCTTGCGGTCTTGCGGGCTTTTCGGCTTTTTTGGCTCAGCCGAGCTAATAAAAGCTCGGCTAAGCTGTCAAAAGTAAAGTGTGGAAAACGCGATGTACTCTCCCTAGACACAGATAATCCACAGTCCTTGGAGGTGCTCGACACATTGATCAGCTCTCGATTGTTTGTGGCATATCAGGCTGAGTGAGCCTATGGCTCCCCCCCCTGGCTTGACAATCCCACTGCGCGCAATCAAATCAAGATCATTCTATCCGACCGACTGCGCAAACCCCGATCAACATTGGCTCCGGATTCGTCTTCACACCTCACGATCGAGAGAATTCAACATGGATTGGAGTCTCTACATCCCAATGAGGATTAGTTCCTTGTAACAGAATACTTTGTCGTACCACGCAATCATAGGCTGGAGTCCAGTTGATGCATTGTCGGCTGTATGTTCGTCTCAGTTTTCAGCTGGAAGATCTTCCTGAATTGAATTTTCTGTCGTCTCCAAGAGGAATCTCTCATTTGATACATAAAACGACAATGCACCAGGCTTGGATTCCTCCCTAGTCATTAAATACTTTCCGAGTTCAACAAGTTCAGCGAGATGTTGAACTCTGTGAATGAGATCAAGTATAGCTCCACAGATCAGGCGGCAATCGACGTGTGGCACCGCGCAAGGGCTTCGCTCTTTGCGCAGAAGTATTGCCAGTGCGCCGGTAGGGACGTTGTCCCATTTCGCTGTTGACATCCTTATAGATTGTCAACGCTGGCCGAACCACGGCCTGCAACCCTAAAACTCCATTGAGTTGGTAGCTACATGCGAACCAGAACATAAAACTCACCCGTTGGCAATTTGGGAATATTTATCTGATTCTGCGCAGTTTCAACGGGGATTTATAGCGGTCGGAAGTGGAGCGAAGCGGGCTCAACCAAGGGAATAGAACACCCGACTACTGAATAGTACTTGCAGAGGTATGATGTTCCGCATCTCCTACGACATATCTTGTTGTCGGTGTTTTTTTTCTGACAGTCGACGCTTCGGGGAACCGATAGGCTTGCGAACAACGTGTTATTAAGGCCAGCTCAGTACCCAGTTGAGAGAAGCAGCAGTTTTGAGCTCTAGGGTTTGGTGCAATCGTCAACGGTCCGCCGAATCCGAATCCGATTTAAATTGTGCTTGAACTTTCGACTAGGAGTCGGGGTCAAAATTTCACATCTGTGAAATGTAGATCCTGCGCAACAGACATCGAGACGTTGGGTTGCCATCCAGCTCAGGTATTGCTTCAGAGATCAGGTGGAAATCAAGTTGGAGCACCGCTCGCAAGGGCTTCGCTCTCTGCGCAGAAGTATTGCCAGCGGGCTCGTAAGTAAACGAAGTTGCTGTTGACATCCTATCAAATTGCAAACCACGGCCTTCGACCCTAAAAATCAATCAGTAGCTACATCTCAACCGTTTGAACCAGAATATGAAACTCACCCGTTGGGCGACTCGGAAAGATTCATCTGTTTCTACCCAGTTTCAGCGCGAGAGTTTATAAGTGGAGCAAAGTAGCGTCAATCGCATCATGGCAGAGAAAGCACCCGTCCACTGAATTGTACTTGCGGAGCTTTCAATCTTCCGCATTTCCAGTTGAGGGCTAGAAGACGTTATGGGGAAACGACGTTGACGAGTCTTTAAGTTGTTGTCCGTGCTTTCTTCTTCTCAAAGTTGAGGCTTTGGGGAACTAAAAAGCCCCGGGAAGAAATTAATAGTGATACAGAAAAGTCAGCTCGGTCCCCAGCTTAGAGAGGGCAGGGTCCGCCGAATCCGAATCCAATCTAACTTGAAATTGTGCTTGGATTTCAGACAGTCGGAGTGGGAGTTTCACATTCGAATTTAGTTCCTGCGCAACGAAGCTTGGTGAAAAAATGCGGCCAGAGGCCACAGCAGGGCCACAGTAGATGGAGAACGTTGGAGACAAGCATCGGCTGAGTCGGCCCGCCAAATGTAGCACTGCCGCCACGGCTTGATGCGGCAAAAGTGCTCTTTAAGACTTTAACCACCATTTCGCCGGAAGAGTTCATCTCAGAGCCCTCTGTGTGTTGAATTTGGCATTGCGAGTGATTTTACTATGGAACTGGAAGTTTACTTAACTTTTCCGCCTCTCCAGAGTCTCCACAATGGATCTCAAAGACGGCGAAACCAGCAGAAACAACAGCGACGAAATGAGCTTCCAGAAATGCTCCCTATCTGGTTCTACAGATCTCTCGGCACCCGCCTAATCCGAATCGCCAACGCTTCAACCCTCCAGCGCCTATTGCGGAAGCGCTATGTACCTTCAGCAAGATCGCAGACTCAGAGGCTGAAATGCTCTGACACCGCCGCCCCGATACGACCCGTCCCCTGGCGCGCAATACCTCAAGCAGTGCCTCAAACGGCAGCTCACCTCTAGGACCCGGCCACATCATCGTCGACCTTCAAGAACCACAGCCCATCTGCGACGCCGAGCGCATCCGCGATACCCTCACGGTCGAACCTAAAGGAGAGGGCGGTACACTGTGGACGTCCAGGCTGGGTCTTAGCTCGAGTCCTTTGGCACCAGAACACACAGGAAACTTGGGCGCTCTACGTCTTTCTCTGTGCGCTACGCACGGACCGCCTCCCGGTCATGCGCTCGGTCAAGCTAAGGGTGGCGCGGATGATTCTGGGCGGTACGTCTCGTCTATACTATCTTTCTTCGTAATTTTCTTTGTTTCTTTCTTCACGATCTTATCTCTTCGTACTCCTTCCTCCGTATACCCAGCCCACGTCCCTCCCCGCCTTACGACCCACATCCACCCACCTTACCTATTCCCCCACCCGCCCCGCTGCACTCCACGTCATTGGGCTCCCGTCCGCGAACAAAGCCCTCTCCAAAATCTTGGCTTAGGCATGTTCATCTATCTTACTTGGGTACGACGAAGTGAAAGAGGGAGGAAGCAGTGTCATGCCCTGCATCTCTCCTTGTCTCACGGTACGTGCTCGTCCGGAGCTCGGGCGTGGGCTTGACGGGCGGGGAATGGCGCGCAGGTACATCTGCCGATACATGCCTCCTGCTTTCCCTTCGATTATATCTATGTACCCCTTCTTCCCTTCGTTTGGTTTCCTGTCCGGGCAGTCTCGCGTATCCCTCTCGCGCGTTTCTGGCCTCTGGGGGCCGTATTCCGCGCATGATACCCTCGCTGGTGCAGTCGAGTTCCTTGGAGGAGGCGCCGCACGCGGAGAGGGAGTTCCGTATCGTCGAGATGTCGATGCGCGGACGCGGAGACTTCCTTTCTCCCGCTTTCCTTTCCCTTCGCCTTCCTCTCTCCCGCCCGATTCTAACCCTCTTTTTTCTCCCTCAGGAACGTACACCCCCTCAGGAACGTACCCGCGCACGCTCACCGTCCTGCGCGACTATCTCCGCCTCGCATCCATGATCGCTGGGGCGTCGAGCGCATCGACGGGGTGGACGGCGAGGATGCGCATATCTACGGCAATCCCCTGCACTCGGGCAGGGGCAGCGCGGACGCACTCGATTGCAGTGCATCGCGGGCGGAGCGCTCGGGGTCGTGGGTGCTCTATTTCCTCGTGCACGCGAATTCGCACGCGCGGCGGTTGGAGTCGCAATCGGCGGGGGCGCAGAGTGCGTTCCTGCGGTCGGCGTCGGGGCCAGCGCGTGCGCGCACACAGCGACAGCATGAGCGGCAGTCGGAGGCAGCGCGACGTGCGATCATAGTGGATCGCGGGGGCCGTATGGTGCGGCGGTGCGGTCGTCCTCGTTTCTTCGCGCGCGGGTCGCGGAGCCGGGGTCAGGATCGACGTCAGCGCGAGCGGACGACGAGCAGTCGCAGAGTCGTCGGGGGAGCCTCAGTGGGAGTCGGAGCCGGTTATAGCTCGGGACTGCGTACGCCTGTGGGTAGCGTGGCCTCCCTGCTTGGGCTGTCCCTGCAGCTTGGAATCAGTGGAATGGGATCGACGGGGAAGGGCGCGCGGCAACTGCGCTGTTTGAGGCGGTGGCAGTGGGAACGAAGAGGTGGAGGCTGACAACGACGCGAGGGCGCGGCTGAAGTGCAGGAGGCAGAGGGAGAGAGAGGGGGGAAGGATTTGGGGCGCACGGGGGTGCTGGATGGGGAGGTACTGCGCTCGCCGCTTCCCGTAGGCGTCGGGGAGGGCGAGGACAGGTGGTCGGGGAGCACGCCGCTTGTTGTATGGCGCGGTGCTGGGTGCGCGGCGGTAGGGAGGAGCCGCAGTTTAAGTGGGACGGCTCGGGTGCAGGCGCCCCCTTCTTGCGTTGTTCGTGCCTTCGCTGATGCCGGCGACGCTGCGTACCTGTTTATACATCCCTGACGGCCCGACTACGCTACGTTACAACTCATCTCTCTCCTCTTCCTCGCTACCTTGCCTATGGAACCTCCCTTCCCTACCCTCACTTACCCGCCACCCTCAAGTCCTATGCCCCACCTATGCGCCACCCCACAGCCCTTGCCCAAATCTTGATCGTACATACAAACAGTCGTCGTCACTTATAACATGACCATATATCGGCCATCGTCGGGTTCCGATTGACCTCCAACCGAATTTTTGTTTACTCGACGATCAGGTGAAACACAGAGGGAATAACGGTTTATATGGCGACTCAGAAGGCGCCACATAAATCATTGCCCTGTACAACGGAGTGACGAAGAAGATGCAGCAGACTTGCCGTCGCATCGGAATAAATACTTCTTGTCCTCCGCAAGAAGTAATGTATATGGGGTTCGCAAGACTCCAAGAGGGCGAAGATTCTACGATCCGGAAGGTCGAGTCCCAAGTGAAGGATATAGATTAGACTTGCCTAGGATAAAAATCACACTGGAGTAAAAGTTTCAGGGATTGAGTTTCGATATGGCTCCAGCATTGGCCTCTAGATAACTGGGAGAGGAGGAGGGAAAACCAAAATCTGGAACCTGTTCCGAACATCAAGCAGAGGAATCTGAATAAGTATGCGTGCGTCAGCTTGAAGATATCCGACGAAGATAGACCGCATCTTGAGTTTGGTGATAGATGCACGAGTAGGTTGGATTCCACTGTGGCTTTGCGCCGAAATATTTGGATCACGACACCTGTTTCTGCCCTTCAATAGATTTCAGCACCGAGTAAAAAGCCGCACAAGATCTCTCTCCCCTCGTGTGCTGTCGGAGGATACTGCATAGAGCAAATTCAAGGGAATCGGATCCGCAAGACTAAACTGTACTACGCGAAAATGCCGCGGCGGACGTGCGATTTGAGCGGAGAATCAGAGAGCAGGGGCATTTGGGCGAAGAATGATTAAAGAAAAAATCGCGATCCGAAACTTTGTGATACGTCTACGGCCATCGGTAAGTGACCTCGATCGAAGTCGGGGAGGCTGAGAAAGATACACATTCGATAGATTGACGCGTTTTTCGCCGCTCGAAGCTACTAGTAGTATAGGCAAGTGTTTTGGCGAGATCGACTCATTTTAAGCCCAAGGTCAATCAGTAGAAGTTGCGCATAGCCTGAACAACGGTGAGTAGCAGATAGTGAACTGCGGGCGAGTTGAAGCCTCACCCCGGCGAGTGCTGAGTTTAGCATGGTGGTTGAGAGGAAGAGCGTAAGCGCCCAAAAACGTGACCGTGGAAGCGAGAACGTGACCGAACGTTGGTGATCCGCTGTAAACTTGCTGTATATCTGCAACCTCGTCGCGCCGGAAAGCACTGACCAATGCAAGGTGTGTTCTCGTCGAATAATTCCTCGCTTTATGACTCACAAAGTGATAGCGCCCAATTCCGACGACGACGCTGCAGCGTCGAAAGTCTGGGCAGTTTATGTCTCGGAGGCCGAGAAATACGACAGATCGCTGGTGGAGAGCTGGAAAAGCGACATGGAGGGCATGCTTATATTCGTAGGTGTTCTCCAGTAAACTCTTCCTGTGCTAATGTTCCAATGTTCCAGGCGGGGCTCTTCTCCGCCAGCTTGACAGCTTTTATTATCGAGAGCTATAAGATGTTGGTTCCGGACTCTGGGGACTCCACTGTCCAGCTCTTGGCCCAAATTTCGCAGCAGCTGCAAGCTGCTGCAAATGGGAGCATATTTCATGTCCCACCACCCACACATTTTTCTCCCCCGACGACGTCACTCGTCTGCAATACACTCTGGTTTATCAGCCTCGGCCTCAGCTTGGCCTGTGCGCTCATTGCGACGCTCCTGGAACAATGGGCCCGCGACTTCTTGCACAAAACCGACATGCGCTCGGCCCCCGTCATCCGTGCACGCGTGTTCTCGTTCCTATACTACGGCCTGAAACGCTTCAACATGCACACCGTTGTGGACATCATCCCTCTGCTCCTGCACACTTCACTCCTCTTCTTCTTTGCCGGTCTCGTCGCTTTTCTCCTCCCCATCAATCATGTTATCACATACATCGCTGTCGGTCTGCTGGTCGTTGTCGTAGCAGCATATACCCTCCTCACGGTCCTTCCCGTCTGGTACCTGGACTGCCCTTATCGCACGCCGCTCTCTGCCGCCTTTTGGAGCCTCTCACAATTTCCGCCCAAGAGGTGGTTGAGGCGGGATACTGTGGAGAGGCGGACCGTGGTTGAGGCGATCTTTGATGAGGCAATGACGGTGTCACCTGCCCGCGTGGCTCGAGACTATCAGGCCCTAGCGTGGACTGTGAAGTCCCTGGCTGATAACACAGAACTAGAGCCCTTTGTCGATGGTCTTCCGGACCTGTTGTGGGGTCCTGATGATAGACGGTACACATACGAAGACCACATCCAGCAGCTTACGCGGGCAGAGGATGTAGGTCTGCTCTCGCGCATCAAGGAACTGCTCCAGAGCTGTGACAGTGGATTGCTTTCAGAGGAGGCTTGTAAACGCCGAGAGATCACTTGCTACAAGGCCCTGTGGGCAATAGCTAGTACTCAAACTCCCCTGACTCCCTCCAGCACTCTTCTGCCCCTTGACTTTTCCCAAATTATGTCCCGAAGTGCTGGCAATGCCTTCTTGTCATCTGCTCCCTTTGGCGACTGGCGGGCAGCGGACCCGGGTATTGATCATTATCGCCACTCCGCCCTTCCACTAATGAGGTGGAGTGTATTCTGTCATGTTGAAACACTGCTTGCCCAGGTTGTGCGCAGGCTTTCAGCAGAGGTCAGCCTCGGGCTTGCTCCGAATCTGGAGTCCTTAAAACTCTTCTTCAAACGGCCATTTTGGGATCAGGATGTCTATTTTCCCTCCTTCTTGCTGGAACAGCTCTTAAATGGTGATCCTACCACACACAGTACCTTGGATCTGGTCACCGACTTTGTCCGGGCATTTGAGACATTTTCCAAGCAAACACCCTACAATATCTTTTTTGACTATTGTGTCTGGGCGGCGGCTCAAGAAACTCTTCCCTACCGCTTCTTTGAAACCAAAAAAATTATCCTCCCAAACAATAATCACCCTGCCGCTTTCGCCACCTACGCAGAGGGCTTGGAATCTGCACTGTCGACCATTGCATTTCCCCCGTCGGATAGTCCCAAGTGGACTAACCCCACCACACAATGTTTTGATGTTATCATTCAGCAGTTATGTGCCTGCTGGCGCCCGGAGGACTCAGATCCTAGGCCCATACCACGTGCATTAATTCGATACCTTGCTGCTCGGAAGATCCATTCCATTGTTCATGATTGTCTACACTTCAGCGGAATCATCCCTCGACTATTACGTGCCATGCCAACGACACTCTCCCAACTATCGGATTCTCTAATTCTTGAAGATGCTCTCGATGATGTGATGGTCACTCTGTGGCATGTTGCCCTCTCTCTCTTCGGACATGGGCTTCTCACAGCGGAGAGATCTCAACCCATTCTTGATGCAATCTCTCCTGCCCCCGTTACACCCGTGATGTTTTCAGCCATAACATTGCTTAAAATGCTTGTCGCGATAGTCGATGAATCAGCCCCACCTGGAGTTATCGACCCAGGAATAACCCTCTTAACCGAATTTTTGGAGGCGTGGACTTCCAGCTTTACGCCGTACGAACCTACACTCACCATGAACAGGATCACCTCTTGGCTCAGTACTCCCTACAAAGTGGATGAAGCCCAGCAACTTCGACTTGCGGCCAGCATGAGCCGGGCCCTAGCGGCAGACAATCCACAATCATTCGAGGTGCTAGATGCCTTGATGAAGTCTTCTATCTTCAGTGTTTACCAGCATGAGGGATCGTTCCGTGTTCCTGGTTGGCTTGACAATCCCACTGCGCGTAATCAGATCAAGGGTATTTTATCCGACCACCTGCGCAGACCCCGGTCAACGCCGGCTCCAGACTCGTCTGCACGCCTCGCACGAGTTCTACGTGCATTAGGGTCTCTACATCCCACCGAGGATTAACCTCTTATCTTGATAGAGTACTTTTGTTGTACCCTGTAGTAGCCATAGGGTAGTTAAATCCAATCGATGCATTGTCGGCTGTATGCTCGTTGGACAAAATTAGTTTTCAGGTCGAAGATCTTCTTGAATTGAAATTTCCATTCTCCGCAAGAGCAATTCCTTGTTGACTTGGATACATGAAACAATGATATACCAAGCTTGAGTATCCAGCAAAAATCTACAGGCTCTGCCGGGAGAAAGTTGTGTTCAGGGGGAATTGCGCGCCAACCCCGGGCTCGTTGGCTCGTTTGGGCTTACGGTCTCAAACGCGATATGAAGCTGATCCATGTAAAGATTGGATTTACCAAGAAGCAGTGTATTCGGAGCCATTGGCGATCCTCGCCTTTGCAGCGACATATATTGTTACCTAAATTCTACGAGAACGACGAGAAAGAAAGGACTTGGTGATGGTTCAATCTTTGGTCTTCGCGGGTTTGTGAAGGAAGTCCTCCTTCGGTCCTCATATGCACTCGGTTGAACAGTACACAAGGGACTGCTGGAATAGAAATTGAACCGCGAAGTTTGAAGATAACGACAATCTCGACGTACTATGCGGCCTGAGCAGATAACCAGTCGCGCCCTTGACGCGCAGTTCGTCTTCTCGTAAGGCAAGGCGATACTCAGTCCGCTCGGTGTTGATGTTTACGTCGATTATAACGTCGATTATGCGAAGCTCCTCGATGAGCTCGGATTCCTCGCTAGTGGAATCACATTTTCCGTGACGCCGCCGGCTTTGATACATCTAGTCTAGATAATTCGTTGTCGTTTCGTGCTGCCAGGGCGGGAAACTTAGTGAGGATGTGTTCCCACTTCGTTGTGCATATCGTTATGCCAGTGGACGGGACCACGGCCATCCGACCCCAAAAGAAACTTCATTCAGTAAGTAGCTGCATTTCAAGTTGAACCAGAATACGAAACTCATCGAAGGGATTGGAGCCTTGATATATCGGGTAATCCAGAAATATATTCACCTGACTCTGCCCAATTTTCGCAGCGAAGTTATAGTGGTTGGAATACATTACAAAAGGCACCGTCGATGATTTTGCTCTCTAAGTCGCTACAATCCATTTCCGGCATAAGTGTGATTTGGGCGAGGGAATTACGGGGGCGAGGGAATTAGGGCCTGGCCCTCCCGCCGGATTTTATATACGTATACGTGAAGCAACGCGGCGCGAGCGAGCGGAGCGACCGTCTGGTGGATCACATGTGCAGCAGTTGTGATTTTGCGTAGTTCCTGACTGAATTTAAAAGATATCAGTGAATGAGGAAATGACGCATCATGTAGCATGTTGTCAGTGTTTTTTCTTCAGTTGGCGCTTCGCAAAACTAAAAGGCTGTAATTAGTGTCTGGCTACGAGATACGTTCTGAGCTCTAAGGATAAGCTCTAGGGTGCAGACTTCTGAACCGTCAAGCTTGAATTTCCGAGTCGGAGTTCCAAATCGTTGGAAATGGGCAGCAGAAAACAAGGTTGAGAACGACTTCCAAGGCAGAGGCTGAATCCAAAGGGCCTGAGGAGATGGAGGTTCGAAAGCAAGCCAGAATGATCGGCAATCACGACTTTTGATGCGAGCGAAAGTGCTCTTTCAATTTGACACTGACAGTTGACTCGACCGACGGTCACCGTTCGCAGGAGAAGCATCACTAAGCCCTCTAGCTTTTTACCTCAGGACTGGAAGTTTTCCGCCGTCTTTCCGCTCTCCACAATGGACCTCAAGCACGGGGGGGGAAGAGGAAGCACAGCGATGAAGGATCCGGACATTTAGTCTATATCTCGACAAGTTCGTCTGTTCTCAACCGCCAGCCCAACGCACCAACGCTTCAAAACCCCCAGCGCCGATTGCGGAAGCTGCAAGCCTGCAAGAAGAAGAAAAGAGGCTGCGATGTTCTAACACCACCGTACCGCCCCGACACCGCCCGTTCCCTGGTGCGCAATGCCTCAATCAATGCCTCTCGCGGCCGCCGGCAGCTCATCTTCGGAGCAAGACTTTCGTCAATCGTCAAGACCTCCAAAGTAGCACAGCTGCACCTCCGGTACATCGGCAATACTTTGGCTTAAAAACGCCGCTCCGACACCCGAAATTTGGGCGCTCGACGTCCTTCTCTGTGCACTGCTCATGGGCTCATGGGCTCCTTCGAGCCAAGGGTTTTGCGTTCTGCGCGGTACGTGTATACTGTCTTGAGTCGTTACTTACTTACTTTCTTTCTTTCTTCACAATCCTATTTCTTTGTTGTACACTCATACCCACGTCCCTCCCCGCCTCACCATCCACATCCATCCACCCACCCCGCTGCACTTCATGTCATCGGGCTCCCGTCTCCAAACTCCCATTGAGTCTTGGCTTAGGCTTATCCTTTGGCTTTCGCCCCTTCCCTTCGTCCTGTTTATCTAGCTTGCTCAGCAGGCACGACGAAGTGGAGGGACAGGAAGGACCGTCATGCCCGGCTTCTCACGCGGTGCTTGCTCGGCCTTGTGCTCAGACTTGGCGGGTGGCGCTCAGGGCCGGAGAGCGGGTACAGGTTGCCTTCCTGCTTTTTCTTTCATTTGCGTACCGTTTCTCGTCTTTCTCTTCGACTCTAGCTACCCTCCCTCCCTTTCTTTGGTTTCCTTTCGAACTGTTTCCTTTCGCGAGGAAGTCTCGCAACGTCAACGACGTCCATGCGCGGGTGCGCCCGGTAGAGACATCTGTCCTACCGTTCTATCGTCTTGCGTTTCATTTTTCCTTCTCCCCCCGTCCGGTGGCATACAATTCTAACCCTTTTCCCCTCTCCCAGGAACGTACACCCGAATGAACGTACCTGCGTACGCTGGCCGTCCTGCGCGGCTGCCTCGTCCCCACATCCACGATCGCTGGGGCGTCACGAGGTCGACGGCGAGGATGCGCACCTCTCCGGCGCGCTCGGACGCAGATGGCGGCGCCGACGTCCGCTACACTCGGGCAGCGGCAACGTGGACGCATCGCCACATGCGATGCTAATGACTCGCGGGGGACCGGGGCCGGGGTCGTGGGTGCGCTATGTTGCGGCGGTGAAGCCGCCCTCGTGCACGCGAATTCGCACGCGCGGGGCTTGGAGTCGCAATCGGCGGGGGCGCAAAGTGCGTTCCTGCGGTCGGCGTCGGGGCCAGCGCGCACGGACGCAGACAGCGACATCATCAGCGACAACATCGGCGGCAGCGCGGACGTGCGATTGCACTGGATCGCGGGGGCCTTATGGTGCGGTGCAGCCGTGCGATCTTCCTCGTCCCCTTGCGCGCGCGGAGTACGCGGTACTCTGCGTCGCATCCGGGCCTGGCGGGTCGCGAAGTCGGGGTCCGGGCCGAGGTCAGCACGCGCGGACGACGAGCAGTCGCAGAGTCGTGGGGGGAGTCTCAGTGGGAGTCGGAGCAGGTTGTAGTCCGGGACCGTGTACGCTGTGGATGGTGCGGCCCCGCTTGAGCTGTTGGTGCAGCTTGGGATAACGGTACCATCGCAGGCAAAGGGCATCGCGCGCGCTGCTGCTGCGTTTTCGGCTGAGGAGGGGGGCCAGTGGACTTCCCACGAAGCGACTATCACAACCTCACTCTACTGTACTTAGTGTGTACTATACTCTCTCGGTGTCTCTGTCTCTCTTTATTTCCTCGTCAGTCGTCTTACCTGTTACATATTTGCTTGTACCCGAGTCTGAGTGCTACTTCGTCTACGTTACACTTCGTCCTCTTCCTCCCTATTACCCTACCTCTGGAACCCTCCCTTTTGCCTATTGCTACGGAGTCCTCACGTTCATACACTGCGCTCACGCCTCCCCCCTATGTCCATACCGCTCTCCCTCGCTTGCACTGTTCTGCTCTTAATAGCCATAATTGTAATTAATTTACCGTATCATTTTAGCCATTCCCCTGGACTTATTCGCTGCTATTCACTTCCGTCTCGGACTCACAAGTGAGTAGTTGCTATAAATGGAAAACCCGTCGAAGGCGCTTAATCGGGCGCTTATTGGACCTCTTCCGAACCACCATGACAGATAATGCTAGCAATTTCGACGACGACGCTGCGGCGTCGAAAGTCT
The DNA here is from genome assembly GCA_029378385.1 of Mycena metata. Classification (NCBI taxonomy): domain Eukaryota; kingdom Fungi; phylum Basidiomycota; class Agaricomycetes; order Agaricales; family Mycenaceae; genus Mycena; species Mycena metata. Next base: position 110,067 of record JARKIB010000353.1, on the reverse strand, counting down.
GGGCAGTCTATGTTTCCGAGGCCGAGAAATATGACAGATCGCTGGTGGAGAGCTGGAAAAGCAACATGGAACATGCTCATATTCGTATGTGTTTTCCAGCAGACTCTTTCTGCGCTGATGTGATGTTCCAGGCGGGTCTCTTCTCCGCCAGCCTGACAGCCTTTATTATTGAGAGCTATAAGACGTTGACTCCGGACTCTGGGGACTCGACAGTCCAGCTCTTAGCGCAAATTTCGCTGCAGCTTTCTGCAGCTGCGAACGGGAGCGTATTCCATGTCCCACCACCCACCCAGTTTTCTCCCCGGACGTCGTCGCTCGTGTGCAACGCGCTCTGGTTTATCAGTCTCGGCCTCAGCTTGGCCTGTGCGCTCATTGCGACGCTCCTCGAACAATGGGCTCGCGACTTCTTGCACAAGGCCGACATGCGCTCGGCCCCCGTCATCCGCGCGCATGTGTTCTCGTTTCTGTACTACGGCCTGAAGCGCTTCAACATGCACACCGTCGTGGACATCATCCCTCTCCTCCTGCACACATCCCTCCTCTTCTTCTTTGCGGGCCTCGTCGCTTTCCTCCTTCCCATTAATCCCGTCATCACATACATTGCCGTTGGTCTGCTGGTCGTCGTCGTGGCAGCATATGCCCTCCTCACGGTCCTTCCCATCTGGTACCTGGACTGCCCATATCGCACACCGCTCTCTACCTCTTTTTGGCGCATCTCACAACTTTCGTTCAAGAGGGGGCTGACCTGGAGTAATCCAGAAATGTGGAGAGAAACCATAGTCGGTGCCATGTTCCGCCAGGCAATGGCGGTGTCACCTGCCCGCGCTGTTCGAGATTATCGGGCTCTAGTGTGGACCGTGAAGTCCCTAGCTGATAACACAGAACTAGAGCCTTTTGTTGAGGGTATTCCAGACCTGCTGTGGGGTCCTGATGATCGGCGGTACACCTACAAAGATCACATCCAGCAACTGACACGGACGGCGGATGTAGGCCTACTCTCGCGCATCGAAGAACTGCTTCAAAGTTGTCGCAGCGGACTGCTTTCCACAGCGGCTCTTACACAACGGGAAATTGCTTGCTATAAGGCCCTGTGGGCAATAGCTAGTATCCAAAATTCCCCCGTCCTTCCCAATACTCTTCTACCCCTTGACTTCTCCCAATTTGCTCCCAACAACTTATTGCCTCGGCGCCCCACCGCGCGCGTGGTTGAGTGGCAAGCAGCGGACCGGGAGATTGAACATTATCGCCATTCGGCCATTCTACTGATAAAGTGGAGTACATTCCGTCACATCGAAACCCTCCTTGCAGCGGTTGTGAGCAGGCTTTCAGCAGATGTCAGCTTTGGGCATGCTCCGAATCTGGAACCCTTCAAACTGTTTGTTGAAGTGCACTCTCGGACTGCATGGCCGGACATCAATTTTCCATCCTGCATGTCACCACGGCTCTCACAATACTGCTATGGTAATACTACGACCGTCGGTACCTCGGATCTCGTCGCCGATGTTGTTCAGGCACTCAAGACATTTTCCGGGTACACACCTTACAATCTTTTTTTCAACTACTGTGTGGGGGTGATGACCCATGAAACTCTTCCCTACCGCTTCTTTGAGACAGAGGAAATCATTCTCCCAAGGGATAATAATCCCGCCACTTTCGCCGCCTATGGGGAGGCCTTGGAATATACACTGGAGGCCATTGTATTTCCCCCATTGGATAATCCCAAGTGGAGTGGGTCCGACACACAATGTTTGGACATCATCATGTGGCGATTATGTGCCTTTTGGTGCCCGGAGGAGTCAGATTCTAGGCCCATACCGCGCACATTGACTCGATATTTTGCTGCTAGGAAGACCCGCTCTGTCGTTCATGATTGCCTACGCTCCAGCGGAATTATCCCTCGACTACTACGTGCTATGCCAACAACACTCTCCCGACCATCAGATTTTCTAAATCCCTGGGGACCTGAAGATGCTTCTAATGATGTGATGGTCACTCTGTGGTATGTAGCTTGCTTTGGAGGCACACATCTCACCCCGGAGAGAGGCCAACCCATTCTCGACGCAATCTCTACCGCCCCCGTTACACCCGTGGTTTTTTCAACCATAACAATGCTTAAAATGCGATTAGCTCCACCTGGGAATTATATGCTTCCCCTGATGGCAGAGTCCCCTCCATCCGCCGGTGAAGATCTGACCCAGCTGACAACTCGTTCCATTACCAACCCACGATTGACCCTCTTAACCGAATTTCTGGAGGCGTTGACTTCCAATTTTACGCTGTATGAACCTGCAACCACCATGGACTACATTGCCTTGTCCGTCGGTAGCCCCGCCAACGTAGATGGAGCCCAGCAACTTCGATTTGTGGCCAGCATAAACCAGATTGTAGCTGCGAACAGTTCACAATCCTTCGAGGTGCTAGACATATTGATGAGCTCTCGAATATTTGCGGCCTATCAGGGATTTATTGGTCCGACTTCCAATGCATGGCTGGACAACTCCACTGCACGTAATCAGATCAAGGACATTTTATCGGACTATGTGCAGAGACACGAGTCCACTTTGATTCCAGATTCATCTACATTCTTCGCACGACTCATACGTGGATTAGAGTTGCTACACCCCACCGAAGATTAGTTTCGTGTAACAGAGTACTTTTGTCGTACCACGTAGTCATAGACTCGAACTCGAATTCAATTGATGTCCATTGTCGGCTGCATGTTCATCGAACAGATTCCGTTTTCAGCTGGAAGATTTTCTTGAATTGAATGTTTCCGTTGTCTCCAAGAGCAATCTCTTACTTGGTACGAAACGACGACACAAGGCAAGCTCGCATTGCTCACTCCTAAAAATATACTCTGGAGATCAGGTGGAAATTAATTTGAGGCATCCTGCAAGGGCTATTGCGAGTGCGCCGGTAAGTCAACGAAATCAGGTTCTCGACATCCTTAAAAATCGCAAAGGGTGGCCGACCCGCGGCCTTCGACTCTAGAGGTTCAGTTAGCAGCTGCATTTGAACCAGAATATGAAACTCACTCGCTCAGAAGTATTCACCTTGTTCTGCTCAGTTTCAACGGGGTTTATAGCGGTCGGAAGTGGAGCGAAGCGGCGTTAAGCAAACACATCACGAAGAGGAGAGCACCCGTCTACTGAATTGTACTTGCAGAGGTTGCAATCCTCCACATTTCCAGTTGAGGATCATAAGACGTTATGGGGAAACGACGAGTCTTTAAGTTGTTGTCCGTGTTTTTGTCTTTTCAAAATTTGACGCTTCGGGGAACCAAGAGGCTTGTGAACAACTTGATGGTGATACATGGAAGCTAGCTCGGTCCCCAGCTTATAGAAAGACAGCAGTGTTGAGCTAGGGTTTGGCGCCCTCGCGAACTTGTCGCGAACGGTCCACCAAATCCAAATCCGATCTTGAATTTCACACAGTCGGAGTCGGAGTCAGAGTTTTACATTCGAATTTAGTGCCTGGGCAAGGAAGCTTTAGGCAAAATGCGGCCAGAGGCCACAGTAGAGTCGAGGAGATGGCGCCTGGAGTCAAGCCTGAACCGGAGCGATCGGCCCGGCCGTGTCGCACTGCCACGCTCGACTCTTTGACTTTAACCACCATCTCGCCGGAGTCTTCATCTCAGAGTCCTCTAAAGATTCACCTTCATCCTCCTGTATGTTGATTTTGCGTATCCCAGGTGATTTCACTAATTTTTTCCCTCTGCAAATGGAAGTTTTCCTTCACAATGGACGAGCAGCAACGACGGGGCCTCCAGGACATGTTTCTACAGACCTATCAGCACCCGCCTCTTCTCCCTCCAAACCCGCATCCCTGGTTCGCCAACACTTGAAAATTTCTTCAGCGCCGATTGCCGAGGGTCGGGAACTTCGCTACCTTCAGGTTACTGACTAAAAGGATGGACTTCCCTAACAACCTCTGCTCATCCCTGGCGCGGAATGACTCGAGCCATACCTCCAACGTCAACTTATCTTTGGCCCCCGCCGCAACAGATTCGTCAGTTGTCAAGACCTCCAAGGAGGGCAGCACATCTGCGACACTGAGCGCATCCACAATTTCCGCACGGCCCAACCTGATTGGAAAGCCCAACGAGCACGGAGTAAGGGAGCGAATGGGCGATGTCGAGCGTGAATCTTAGGTCGAGTACTGGCACCAAAACGCCGCTCTGACCTAGGATTGGCTCGAACGATGAGGGGGACATCTGGACGCTGTGCGTCCCCCTCTATGCGCTCATCATAAGCCGCGTCCCGTTCCTCGTTCGAGCCAAGGCCGGCGCTAAGGAGTCTAGGCCGCGTGGGCAGTACGTCTTTACCATTCTTTCCGTCGTTATTTTTTCTTTCTTCCTTTACGATTTTATCTCTTTGTAATCCTTTCTCATCCATCCACCATCCACACATCCACATTACTCATCCCCCCGCTTATCCCGCTCCGCTTCACATCGCCGGGCTCCCGTGTCCCCCGCCAAAATCTGGCCTTGCCCCTTCCCTTCGCGCCCTCTTTGTCTAGCTTGCTCAGTCAGGCATGCGACGCGGAGGGGAGGGGAAGGAGTGTCATGCCCTGCATCTTGTCTCGTCTCGTGGCGCTCTCTCGGCCGGAGCTTGGTATCAGGCGTGGCGGGTGGGCGATGGCGCGCAGGGGCGGCGAGCTACGTGTGTCGACGCGTCCCTCCCTGTCTTTCATTTTGCGTACCGTATCCTCGTTATTTCTATCTTTCCCTTCGATTATATCTACCCCTTCTTCCTTTCGTTTGGTTTCCTGTCCGGGCAGTCTCGTGTATCTGTCTCGCGCGTTTCTGGCTTCTGGGGGCGTATGCCGCGCATGATACCCTCGCTGGTGGTGCAGTCGAATTCCTTGGAGGAGGCACTTCACGTGGAAAGGGATTTCGGTATCGTCCAGATATCAATGCGCGGACGCGCAGAGACGTTCTTTCCCTTCTCCCACGTTTCCTTTATCTTTACCTTCCTCTCTCCCGCCATACGATTCTAACCCTCGTTTTTCTCCCCCAGGAACGTACACCCCCAAATGAACGTACCCGCGTACGCTGTCCGTCCTGCGCGGCTGCCTCGGTCCCACATCCACGATCGCTGGGGCGTCACGAGGTCGACGGCGAGGATGCGCACCTCTCCGGCGCACTCGGACGCAAATGGCGGCGCCGACGTTCCCTGCGCTGGGGCAGCGGCAACGCGAACACATCGCCACATGCGATGCTAATGAATGGTGGGGAACCGGGGGCCGGCGTCGTGGGTGCTCTATGTCCCTCGAGCACGCTCAGAGTTGCAATCGGCGGGGGCGCAGAGTGCGTTCCTGCGGTTGGTGTCGGGGCCAGCGTGTGCGCGCAGACAGCGACAACATCGGCGGCAGCGCGGACGTGCGATCGCAGTGGATCGCGGGGGCCGTATGGTGCGGCGGTACGGTCGTCCTCGTGCCTTCGCGCGCGGTGCTCTGAGTCACGCCGGGGCCCGGCGGGTTTCGAATTCGGCGTCAGGGTCGATGTCAGCGCGCGTGGAAGATAAGCAGTTGCAGACTCCTCGGGGGAGTAGGAGTCGAAGCCGGAGCGGGAGTGCGGTACGTGTGCGCCTGTGGGTAGCACACTGCGCGCTGCCACGCTATCCGTGCGGCCGGGGATGGGGTATCCCTCGCGAGCAAAGGGTGCGCTGCTCTTGTGCCCATGTTGGCCGAGGAGGCGGGCTGACAACGAGGCGAGAGCAAGGCAGGAGGCAGGGGGAGAGGGAAAGGATGGGAGTGTAAGGGTGTGCTTGGTGCGGAGGTCTGGCTCTCTCCGCTTCCCGTAGGCATCGGGGAGGGCGAGGCAGGCGGTCGGGGAACATGCAGCTTGTTGTGTGGCGCCGGGGGTGGGGTTGGGATAAACCGGCAGTTTGAGTGAGAGGGGTTTGAGTACACTGCGACACTACAGAGGGTCAGACTCAATTCGTTTCGCATCGCGGCGACTACCTCCACCTCCGCGAGCCCATTTACTCTGCATAGTCCCTTCTTGGTGTCTCCGTTCGTCTTCATTCCTTTTGTGTTATTTGTTGTCTACCTGCCTATACAAACTACGTGTCATCTCCTCTCCTCTCCCGCCCTCGGTACCTTACCCCTGGAATCTCCGACTTCACTGCTACCACGTTAAGCTTACTGATTTAGTGTATCATATGTAGCAGATACCCTGTAAGTAATTGTTTGCATTATTTGCCTCGCGCTTGGGCTGCTCGAGGTGAATGAAGGGATTCACCTCCGATTTCAAGTTTGGCGCGAGCTCCATAAATGGAAAACTGTCAAAGGCACTTGATTGGGCGCTTGATACTGATCTTTTCAGAACCACCATGGCAAACAGTCTGCCCGAATCCGAAGAGGCTGCAGCGTCGAAAGTCTGGGCAGTTTATGTCTCCGAGGCCGAGAAATACGACAAATCACTGGTAGAGAGCTGGAAAAGTGATATGGAGGGCATGCTCATATTCGTATGTGTTTTCTAACAGACTCTTCCTGCGCTAATGTTTCAATGTTCCAGGCGGGGCTCTTCTCCGCCAGTCTGACAGCTTTTATTATCGAGAGCTATAAGATGTTGACTCCGGACTCTGGCAACTCCACTGTCCAGCTCTTGGCGCAAATTTCGCAGCAGCTCGCCGCGGCTGCGAACGGGAGCACATTCCATGTCCCACCACCCACACATTTTTCTCCCCCGACGACGTCGCTCGTGTGTAATGCACTCTGGTTCATCAGCCTCGGCCTCAGCTTAGCCTGTGCCCTCATTGCGACGCTCCTGGAACAATGGGCCCGAGACTTTTTGCACAAGGCCAACATACGCTCAGCCCCCGTGATCCGTGCGCGGGTCTTCTCGTTCTTGTACTATGGCCTGAAACGCTTCAACATGCACACTGTTGTGGACATTATCCCTCTGCTCCTGCACACCTCCCTCCTCTTCTTCTTTGCGGGTCTTGTCGCCTTTCTCCTCCCTGTCAATCCCGTCATCACATACATCGCCGTCGGTCTGCTGGTCGTCGTTGTGGCAACATATGCCCTCCTAACAGTCCTTCCCATCTGGTACCTTGACTGCCCGTATCGCACCCCACTCTCTACCGCCTTTTGGAGCCTCTCACAGTTTCCGCCCAGAAGGTGGCTCAGCCAGCATACTGTGCAGAGGCAGACTGTGGTTGAGGCAATGTTCAATGAGGCAATGACCGTATCACCTGCCCGCGCCGCTCGTGATTATCGGGCCCTAGTGTGGACTGTGAAGTCGCTAGCTGATAACACAGAACTGGAGCCCTTCGTCGAGGGTCTTCCGGATCTGCTGTGGGGTCCAGAGAGAAGGTGGTCCACATATGAAGACCACATCCAGCAGCTGGCGCGGGCGGCAGATGTAAGCCTACTGTCCCGCATCGAAGAACTGCTTCACAGTTGTCGTGGTGGACTGCTTCCGGTACAGGCTCGTACACAGCGGGAAATTGTTTGCTACAAGGCCTTGTGGGCAATAGCTGGTATTCAAACTCCCTCCAGCACTCTTCTGCCCCTCGACTTCTCCCAATCTGCTCAATACTTCGACTGGCGAGCAACGGACCGGGGCATCAATCATTATCGCCTCTCGGCCATTCTACTAATGAAGCGGAGTACATTCTATCATATCAAAACTCTGGTTGCCGTGGTTGTGCACAGGCTTTCAGCAGATGTCAGCTGTGGGCATGCTCCCAACCTGGAATCCTTCAAATTCTTTGTTGAAAGCCAACCATGGCCTCCCCGCTGGCCGGACATGTATTTTCCGTCGTTCATGTCACAGAGGCTCTTACAATACTGCAACGGTGATACTACAACTGTTGGTACCTCGGATCTGGTCATCGATGTTGTTCAGGCATTCGAGACATTTTCCAAGCAAACACCTTACAATATTTTTTTCAACTACTGTGTGTGGGCTACGATCCAAGAAACTCTTCCCTACCGCTTCTTGGAGATGGAGGAGATCATTTTCCCAGGCAATAATCGTCCTGCCGCTTTCGCTGCCTACGCGGAGGGCTTGGAATCCGCACTGGAGGCCATTGTATTTCCTCCATTGGATAGTCCCAAGTGGAGTGAATCCACCACACAATCTTTCGACATCATCATGCTGCGATTGTGTGCCTTCTGGTGCCCAGAGGACTCAAATTCTAGGCCCATACCACGTGCATTGACTCAATATTTCGCTGCTCGAAAGTCTCACTCTGTGGTTGATGATTGTCTACACTCCAGCGGAATTATCCCACGGCTACTACATGCCATGCCAACAACACTCTCCCAACCATCGGGTTTTCATTCCCAGGGACCCGGAGATGCTTTGAATGATGTGATGGTCACTCTGTGGCATGTTGTTCGCTCCGGAAATGAACACCTCACAACGGAGAGATGTCAGCCCATTCTCGACGCAATCTCCACCGCCCCCGTTACGCCCGTGATCTTTTCAGCCATAACAATGCTTAAAATGGAGCTTGTCAACGAATCAGTTCCACCTGGGAATTCGGTACTTCCCCCAGATCCGACCCAGCTGAAAGATTCCGTTATTGACCCAGGAATAACACTCCTAACCGAATTTCTGGAGGGCTGGACTTCCAGCTTTACGCCATACGAACCCGCAGACACCATACACTGCATAACCTTTTTCCTCCGTATCCCCGCCAAAGTAGATGGAGTTCAGCAGCTTCGATTTGCGGCCAGCATAAACCGGATCTTAGCGGCGCACAGTGCACAATCCTTTGAGGTGCTAGACATGTTGATGTGCTCTCGAATGTTTGCGGCCTATCAGGCATTTATTCTTCCGGCTCTTCCGACTCCTAGTGCATGGCTGGACAACTCCACTGCGCGTAATCAAATCAAGGACATTTTATCGGACTGTCTGAGGCACGGGTCGACTTTGACCCCAGATTCGTCTGCACTCTTTGCCCGAGTCATACATGGATTAGAGTCGCTACACCCCGACAATTAATATTAATCTCTGATAATAGAGTGTTTTACATTTTGTTGTACCAGAATGTTCCAAGTTTTACATCTATCTCTCATTTCCATATTTCATACCTTATCGGTGAGTCGCCTATGAACCAGTTGGCAAATCTAGATAGGGCATGGTTTTTCTGGCCCCTTTCCTCAACGCGGCAGCGGATTCAACTTTCGAGCGACCCAATGGAAGTCTGCCTTGATGCACTTGGCAGGGCTCGCTCAACTCGTGGTCCTGCGACCCTGTTCTGACTTTGCATCAGTATTGAACCAAGTAGTAATATTTAACACGGAGAAATCACACTACGTGCACAGGCGGGCGACCCTACGGCTCTGAGACCAATCAATTTTAGGTCTGTTGGCCGAACGGACGAAAATCGACCTTGGAATTCCGCAACGGCAATCTCTTGTTTGATGCATGAACGATAATATTGCAAACTTGAGTGTTCGGTAAAATCTACAGGCCCTGAATCCGCGCACTAGCAGGTGAAACCGACACCTCCCAATCCAGCGTCAAATTAATCTTCGCCTGCGCCCCTACCGAACAAACCCAATTCAGCTTCCGGTCTAATCCCAACGTCTCAACCGCACAGTCCGGCTCGTCCACCCCATCCCACTGCGCCACCACCCCGCGCGCGACGGTCACAATCTGTGGCGTCGCCTTCGCCGCCGCGGCCTTCAAGTTGATCGTGTTCATTCCGGCGCTGGTGTCCTTGGTGGGGACCGTGAGCGCGGGGTTGACGAGCTTCACCTCGATCTGCGAGTTTTGCGAGGTGGGGATTTGGTCGATTATTTTGAGGCGCTCGATGGCGCTGGCTTTCGTGTTAAATATCGAGACGCGCTGAGAGAAGACGTAACTGCGTATGGTCGGAAAATTTAGCAAACGGCAACGTTAAATATATAACCACTGACTTGGCGCTCTTGGTGTAGAAGCCCGACTGGGAAAGGTTCTTGATGACGGGATGGTATGTGATTCGGATTGAGGGGTCGACGCTGCCGATGCACGACGTGAATAAGAATTTAGAGAGAGAAAATGTATGCGTACCCAAGCGGACAGTCAAAGCTCTCCTTGGGGCTTACGGACGGGATATCTGAACGCGATATGAAGCTCCCGTCGACGTATACGCTGGCCGTGCCGGCGAGTAGGGCGTATTCGGAGGCATTAGTGATCCGCGCCTACATGGTAACAATGTTAGTTAAACTCCGACAGCGAGAAGAAAGGATGGCTTACAGTGATGTGCGCCTTGGTGTCGACTTTAGGAACGCATACCCAGGACATGTCCGCCTTCAAATTGAGCTGCACAATCGTAAAGTTATGGGCCTCGCCATCCGTAGGAATGGAAACCATTCCAGGTACGCGGAACGTTGCACTAAAGTTCCCCTTGGAGGTCACAGAGGCGCCCCCAAAGCCCATCGGTTCGTCAAAGATACCGTCCGCCTCTGCCGACATGGACTCTCTTCGGCGTGAAGAGAGCTCGCGATCGCGGTAGCTCGAGCTTGACATGAGCCCTGAGGAAAGAAGATCCGATGAGCCAGGGAAGCCTCCTCTTCTCGACTTGCTCTTTTTGAGCTCCGCGAAACGCTGGACGTCGAGGTTCCATGGGGCCAGTTCGGGAATACCGAGGCCGAAGGTCGGCGTCGAGGTTTCGAGAGTCAGCGGAACGTCGTCCCAAGCCTTCATATTTGTGAGCAATTGGTTGCAAGCGTCATCACGCGACTCACCTCCCCCGTATTTTGTGTTATCGCGGCTTTGTAGATGAGCGTTATCGGATCCTCCTTGGTGCTCATATCTACTCGAATATCGTAGAATGCCGTCCAGTTCGCACAAGGCACCGCTGTAGTAAAAGTTCAGCAACAATTTTGACAAAGAAAGGTGTGCGCGTACCGTAAATGAGCGCAATTTCGACGTCTCCTGCTGCCTGAGCAAACACACCGATCGCGGCCTTCACGCGCAGTTTATCGTTCTCGTGGGGAACGGCGATGCGAGTTCGCTCAGCAGTGATGTCCAAGTCGATTATTCGAAGTTCCTCCGTGAGCTCGGATTTCTTGGCGTCCAGCCGATCGCCAGTGGAGTCATACTGCTCCATCACACTGTCCAGCTTCGAGACGTCGAGGTACTCGACAGTGAGAGAGCTCAGATACTGCTCCAGAGAAGTAATCGACTTGTTGCACCGCGCAAGGGCATTCGACGTCTTTTCGCGTTTTCTCAGGAGTGCTGCTAGTGCGGGGGACGACGTTGGGACGTGCTCCCCTTTCGCTGTAGACACTGTTACATCGTGAATGGTCGCTGCGCCGCGGCCTTCGACTCTGATCATCGAGTCAACGTTTTTCTATGCGGAAGAACGAGAGACTCACCGAAGGGATTCCGCCTCCAATATATTGGGCAAGCCAGAGATATTCACCTGGTTCTGCCCAGTCTTCACGGTAAATTTATAGACCCGGGTGATTTCGGCGCGATTGGAGTAGAGACTGACGCCGATGATCTTGCTGTCGACAAGAGACTGCAGCTCGATGGAGCCAGCGGGCTCAAAAGCAGGAGGGTGGTCAGAGGTGGACATTCAATTTGAGAGGAGGTGTTGAGGCGTTGCACACCCTGTCTGCTTTATGTGCGATCGATGTGGTAGCGATCGGTATAGCCTTGACGGTACCGCCCAGTTCTACGGTTTGACGGAGGATCTTAATTTAGGCCCACTGGCACTGGCACTTGAGTGGCACTGTTGGCAGCCCAGGAGCTCGAGTCAGGACGAGTCTCGTGGCAGTGGTCCGTTCGTGGAGTTTCCTCAGTCGAAAGCCCAACCAGGTGGGGGATGCCACAGGGGAAATCAAGCTGGCGCTTCCGATCAAGCGAGTAGTTGACGAACATATCTCCGAATCACCGACAACCTCCAATCCAAACACAACCTCACGCGTCCAGCTTCTCGCCGCAACCTCCCGTTCCGAATTCCGCTCGCGGCGTACTCACGCCTACGCCAATCAAGTGGCTACCGGGTCTACTCCTAGACTCCTCTTCTGCTATCTAGTAGGTGCCAAGTAGCTTGCGGTGTTTTTCATTTTTCTCTGACTTGCTCTGATTTCACTTGGATTTCACTGACTAGTCCACCTTCCACTAGTAGTATTTGCCCCGACTGTAGTACTAGTTGCCCATCGCGCCGCCCTCGCCGCCGTCGGGCCACACTATGACTCTTAGGTCCTTACTAGTACTCGGTCAACGGACCGATTCTAATCCTGCTTGGTCTTGGGTATACGTAACGTTGCTTCTTCAAGAGCTTCGTGTTCCGCGCCGTTCGCTGCAACTCTCATGTCCTCCCCCGACAATGTTCCCCCAGCCTTGGCTACCGATTCAGCGGCAGAGTCTGACCAGCGACTCCTGGAACTGGGTTACAAGCCCGAATTCCGCCGCGAGATGTCCCTTTTCGGCGTCCTGGGCATATCCTTCTGTGCGATAGGCATCCTCACCGGAATGTCCAGCGCTTTCCAAACAGGGCTGTTCTCTGGTGGACCAGTTGGTTCGTATTTCTCTTCAAACCCTCCTACTCTGAATTACCGAACTTGATGTGATGTGTAGGATTATTTTGGGGTTGGAATGTACACGCCCTGCTTCTCTTCGCGATTCACGCTGAAAGAAAATTGGGCAGATCGTCAGCATATTCATGCTACTCATCGCCCTCTCCCTGGCCGAAATATGCAGCGCCTATCCGACGATGGGCGGACTCTACTTCTGGGTCTGCAAAATGAAACCAGACCTTCCGTTCCTCGGATGCAAGTCGCCTAAAAAGGTTTTTTTCTTTTTTGATGCTACAAACTGACGTCACCCCCAGTTGGAACGGGATGGCTATACACCATCGCCCTGGTCTTCACCGGCACCTCGGGAAATCTCAGGTATCGCTCGGTGGAATTTATTCGCACCATTATCACTGAATGAAGTGCACAGCGTAGCCCTGTACCTGGCGTCCCTCGCGGAAGTTGGCACAGGCCGCATCCTGACGCGAGTCGAAATCGCTGCGATTGCCTGGGGCGTCAACATTGCCTCTGGAATCATGAACACCATAGGCACCAAGGGAATCGGCCGCATGAGCAGCTTCAACGTTTGGTGGACGCTTGGCGGTACGTTCGTTTTGGTAAGACTCGAAAATTACACCCCGAGGATCTGCTAACGACTCCGCAGGTTATCACACTGTTGGTCAAGGCCCCGGTTAAGGTTCGCATAGATCTGCATGGATCCTTGCTGCACCCACGCACCCTGTCACTAATTTCTCTTGGCGCGCTCGCAGAATACCGCGTCGTTCGTGTTCACCGATCTCGAAAAGTAAGTTGTATTGCGCGTCTCGCAGCGCGTCCCGCTAAAGCCGGCTCCAGTTTCACAGGCTGGGAAAACAAGGGCTTCGTCGTCCTCCTCGGCTTCCTGCAGGCTGTATACACGCTCGAAGGCTGCGAGACCGCGGCCCAGGTCGCCGAGGAGGCCGTACGCGCCGAATGGCTCGCACCCATCGCGGTAGTCGGAAGCATCGTCGGCTCATGGCTGATCGGCCTCGTCTACATGCTCGCCCTCCTCTTCAGGTAATTTCAAGTACATGTTATCAACATCGACTAATCTCTCCAAAAAAGTATTCAATCGGTTTCAAGTATCCAAAGTAGCGCCTATGCAATCCCCATTGCGCAGCTCTACCGTGACGCGGTGGGCGAGCGCCTCACGCTCATGTGCATCACTGTTATCATGCTCGCACAGTTCATGGCGGCTGTGACCGCCTTCACCGCAAGCTCACGCCTCTTCTACGCGCTTGCGCGCGACAACGCCTTCCCCTTCAAGCGCCAATTTATGGCGCTCAACCGCTTCCAGGCCCCGTATTGGGGCGTGTGGCTGTCGGTCCTCGTCGGCTGCATCATCTCCTGCGCGTACATCGGCTCGGCGATCGCGGTGCGTAGCTCACTCGTCCCAAGGATTCCACGACACTCATTCGAACTATGTTTATACTGCTACTAGTTCAACGCGATCCTGTCCTCGGCGGCGATCTCGGTGATGCTGGGCTACCTGCAGCCGATTATCATACGCGTTTTCTGGCCTGCGGCGTGAGTTTTCATTCTACAAATATCGGATCTGTCTCTCACACGCAACCCCCAGTCTTACCACTCGCGGGCCCTTCCACCTCGGACGATACTCCTGGGCCATCAATTTTGCAAGCTTCGCCGTACGTTTGCCAACCCGGTCTCCCCCCCATTTCACTACGACTGAGATATCTTCCCATCTAGTTCACGATTTTCATCTGCATCCTATTCATCCTCCCCACCGCACACCCAGTAACGTCGTTGAACATGAACTATGCGGTGGTGGCGGTTGGGGGGTGCATGCTGCTCGTCCTGTTGATGTGGGTGTTCTGGGGCCGCACACGGTTCTCAGGCCCTGTATTCACGCGCGCGGAGCTCGAGAGGCGGGAGGAGAAGGATGGTGTGGTCGAGAAGGAAGAATAGGTATGCTGCTCTATTATTCTGTCTTATGTTGAACAGTTGGTGGTGTCGAACGAATCACATTTGAATCACATGCCGGCCGCTCGGAAAAACCCGTCCCCTCTCGGCCCGCCTGGCTTGGCACTTGACTTTCCTCGCTTGGCACTTGACCAGCAGCGACCAGCAGCGACAAGGAGGATCAACGACGGACAATACCCTCTGAGTGGATGACTGCGGCCCGCACTTTTTGAACCTCTGTTGAATATGAAAATTGTTCTGGCCTTGAGGTCGGAACTTTGTCAATGAGTGTGTCGTTGATATATTGCATCTGCAAGAGAACACCTGGCCCTTGAATTGCTTTTGCAGCCGTTCAACAACCCTCATCGGCTGTTGCTCTATCATCATGGGGTGTAGTCCAGTGATTCTCCCATCCTTCAAAGATCTGGAAATAATCCGGCTCCGCACGGTCAGAGTCTTCCAGGTGCGTCCAATTGGACAATGAAGCTAAAGTTAACGCTCCGGGTTGGTTTAATATTAGAAATTCCCTTAAATACACCGCCATGTTCGTGAATGCACAAATTTTTCGGATAAATGTCTCCGGCTGCCGGAAGGTAGTATAAGACGAGCCTCGACAATGGGCAAGGGCGCATTGCACTTACCATGCATCAGCAATTGTCCTTTGGGCGTGCGGCTCTTCTCTTCGCCATCTATGTCTTTTCCGTGATCCTTGGTGGCGGAGCGAGTCTCCCGCACCACCCCACCTTCCGGCGCTGTTGTCGTCCGCGGGACAGGGACGACGAGCGGGGACTTCAGCACGATTCAGGCGGCAGTAAATTCCCTCGACGATGCGTCCACCCAGGTGATCTTCATCTACCCGGGTAACTACGAGTTTGACCGCAGTGCATAATTATGTCGGGCTGACTTTCGCTAGGAACCTACAAGGAACAAGTGTACATCACCCGAACGGGCAAGTTGACGGTGTGCATGTTGGATAGAGTCTATGTGACTCGTATCTGACTTGACTTCCAGATCTACGGTTCAACCACGGACAGCACAAGCTACACGTCGAATTCGGTTACCATTGAGTTTTCGGATTCAGCTGCTGAAGCGGGCAGCGACGATCCCAGTGGAACGGTGAGACAGCAAGGCATCTCAAGCGATGGAATTTCTACTGATCTGACGAAAATACTAGCTTCGTGTTCACAAAGACAACTTTGCGCTTTACAACGTGAACGTCAGAAACACGGTAAGCGCATTCAACTCTTACCCGCTCGTCGTTAACTGAATCAATTCAAAGTTCGGTGTTGGCTCGCAAGCTCTGGCACTCAGCGCATATGGAACAAATCAAGGCTATTACGGAGTGAGTTCGAAATTGAACCCTGTTACTATTCGTCTCACACGTATCGTTTTCCAGTCAGCATTCTACGGGTGCGTTTACTTTTCCTGAACTGGGAAATTCATGTTGAAATTTTGGTTCAATGCAGATACCAAGACACCCTTCTCGCAGAAACGGGCAACCAGTTCTATGGTTTCTGTTACATTGAGGGCGCTGTTGACTTTATTTGGGGTCAACATGCTCGTGCGTGGTTCGAGAAGAGCGTCATCGCATCCGTTGCGGCAGGATCTATTACCGCCGATGGTCCCTCGGACTCGGCGGACGACAGCATCTGTAAGACTTTCCTACTTTCGGAAACGCTGGATTTTCAATCCTCTCTACACAGTTGTTATCAACGAGAGCTCCCTAATCGTTAGCTCTTCCGCCACGTCCTCGCTCACCGGGCAAGTGTATCTCGGTCGCCCTTGGACGGAATATGCTCGGTACATACACCCACTCTTTATGCTCCTAGGCCCGTTATTCACCAATTTGCCTTTCGGTAGCGTCGTATACACATCGACTACCATGGGCGCACACATCAATCCCGCGGGCTGGTCGATCTGGTCCACCACCACCCCCAACACAGCTGACGTCTTATTTGCTGAATATGCAAGCGGCGGTGAGCATAGATCCCGTTCTTCTTCAATGTATTTCGGATAGCTGGCTCATGCGCAAACAGGGGCGGGCGCGTCGGGCACGAGAGCCTCATTCTCGAAGAAGCTTACGTCGAATACGGGGTACATGGCGGCGGACATCCTAGGGAGTAGTTGGACTTCGTGGGTGGACTTATCTTACGCATGAAGGCCCCAGGGGTCGGCTGGCGAGGCGACGGAGCAGGGGTGGATGGCTTGGGAGAAGGTTCGGTGCTTTTCTTGTGGGAGTGTTGGGAAGGGCATTGGGACGTAATTCACGTAAACCTAATGCATGACCCTGGAACCGAAGCCCTCTTTCCGTCATATTGTATCTCCAAAGCGTAAGGTCGACCGAGCCGGTGGTAAGTTCAGGAACTCAGTCGAAATTCAACATAATTACAGCCAGGGATGTCTTACCTCGCGTCTTCGCGTCTTATTGAAGCGGAAGGACAAGGGTGAACTCAACTCGAATTCAGCGACAGCGTGAAGGGACAGCGTTAAGAAGTAACTTGGTTCTCGTGTGAACGCGTCGGAAAATCCCGCGTCATGTGATCGCGATTGCGAACCAAAGAAGAGGGAATCTGTTCAACAATGTGTTTGGGACTGTCGGCGTTCTGTCTCGTTTTTGGACGGGAATTACCCATGCCATGGACGGCGTCCCGCTGTCAAAGCATCTGAATAGCGCCCGTATTATCCGGAGTCGTTAGTTATCTCTTGGGTTTAAGTAACAACAGGTGAACCGATGTCGAATTTTATTAAAAAGGTCGGATTAGCCGCAACATCAGGCAACATTCATAAAGTCATCAACGTCGCGACTTGTACTTGTAGCTACTTGTAGTCGCCGTTGCTCGTGGAACTAACCGGATTTCCACTGTTCAGGGTCAAGCGGGGTCTAGGCAGAAAATTGCCCGTGGAGATCACCCTTCGACAGGGACGTTTTTTTCTTCTGCTTGCTTTCGAGAGGTGAAGCTTGTGTAGCTTAGAAAGTGCGAACCACAGTTGTGTATTTGGGATCTCTCTGTGATCATGATGCGGACGGAAGATCATGAGTGTGAATTATCTTGCCTCCATCTCGTAACTGTGATATATTTCTGTCGCTTGCTTGATGCTCTATGAGACTGAATGGCCGAGAAGAGCGAGCGGAAGGACATCCATCTTATTGGACCCAAATTGGAGCGGCTTCTTGGTGACAATCAGATTCGAAGGTCGTTCAAATACCTTCCTCGACACGGGTTTATCGTGAAAAAGAAAACATATCGCAAAGAGGTGTCAGCTGGGAACAATCTGGGCGTACAGTACAATGGGAGCCCCTGTCTTTGCTTCCGTCTACCAGTGTCGGGCATGATTGGCGGCAATAATAACCCGATCAGGATGCCGGCTTGACAGCGCTTGTGTTGTTGCCATCTTTTCTTCCCTCAGGGTCTCAGCGCGCCAGTATATAGCCTTGGTAAGAAGTCCTTTGCCCGAGGCTTCCCTTTCTCATTCGCCGGGCTTCCCTCCAGGCCAGTACGATGAAGAACCACCTCGTCCTGGCCGTAGACCGGGCTCGACAGGGCTTCAAACGGACTAGGAGCGGTAGCATGTCGACGTCCCAGCTGCACCTCGTTCCTCCAGAACTATGGATACAGATATTCTCCTACCTCACCACTCCTTTGGATGTCAAAGCCGTCTCACTCACTTGCCAGTCCTTTCGCCAATTCGCCCAACCCCTCCTATTCACAAAAATATATACACACCCAGCTCCCCCCGCCATGGCGCTCCGGGGACTCCAGGCGAACAAGTACCGACGACGTACTTCACAGCGGCTGGAATTTTTCTTGTCCCCTCTCATTGCGCCAGCAGTGCGAGAGTGCTGGATTGATCCTCCGTCGGCGGAGGATGATGATCTCCCGACAGACGTCCTGATAGACGCCATATTCGACGGTTTATGCAACCTGCCAAACCTAAAAGTCGTAGGTTGTCATGCAATTCGTCTGACATCCAACCGGTTGGCGGTTCTGCGCCGTCTTACATTGACCAACGTTACTTTGGAGTCATGCCTCAGCGACCTCACCGATTTCTCTGGCCATTCGCCGATGCCGTTTTCGACCGTCACCCTTCGATATCCTGACGTCCCACCACAAGAGTACGCCCTCTCCCCACTCTTTTCATTATTCCTCTCTCCCCGTCATCTACACCGGCTCACAGCCACTTCAACCGACATTTTACCAGTCATTGCCGGGGGCAGGTTCACGCGGCTGGTTCAGTTGGAGGTAGCCGCGGAGTGTCTTACCTCCGACTTGTTTATCGTGGCCCTCTCCCACTGCCCCGCCCTCGAGCGAATTACCCTCCAAGTCGGACCCGAGGGTCACATCCTTCGGACCGGTGTCCCAAGCGCCCTTCCGGAAAACATTCTTCCTAATATCAAATTCTACCGGGGCCCGCGAAACTACGTCGCCCTCTTCGCCAGCACGGGGCGCCTCCAGACCATCGAGATCTCCGTCCCCGCCAAGGTACACCGCCTCCTGCGTACCTTCGGTCAACTCAAATGCCCCCTCGACTACCTCTCCTTCCGCGTGGACGGACAGCTCCCGAAGACGCTCCTCGAGTCCGTGCACAAGCTGTTCCCGACGCTGCGCACGCTGAGCGTCAACGACCCGGCGGTCTCGACCCCGGAGCTGCAGGCGCTCCTGCACGAGGCCAGTCCCTGCCCCAGTACGCGCGTGTTCCGCATTCGTGTCGAGGCGCGCGACCGGTATAATCTGTGGATCCCACCGATGGAGGAGGCGACGGACGCCCTGGACTGCTACAAGAAACTGCACGCGGAGATCGAGCGGGTGTTTCCGAACCTCTCGACGTTGAAGATAATGTACGGCCTCGAGGGGGCGTCCGTTGTCTGGAAGCGTAGCGCGGACTCTCGGAAACTCGTGCAGATCACGGCCACACCGTAATAGCGACCGGTCGCTGTGGACGGAGGTTTCATTTACTATGCATTAACCAAACGACGACTTTTTCAGTGCGGTGGATAGCGCACGTGGTATTCCTTGTATTTCTAGGATAGATTTAAATATTCGGAATGTATTCGTACATTGTACATTTGACTAGCGTACGAGGTGATACGAGCCAAAGATTCAAAATAGACTCAGAGGACGCGACCTGCTAGGTTCAACCAATCGCATTAATGTATTACCAGAAGAAACCTAGATCCGTGCCCAGCTTGGATCTATCTAAAGAAAGATGCCACGCACTTCAGGAAAGCAAACGGTCAGTCCAGTTCAATAGTTACAATGGTAAACTCACATAAATCCACATTCTAACCCGCCACGCCTCAATTGCTTCGCCATTTCTTACAAGAATTCCCGCGAGTCGTCGATGCAAAACTCCCACTTCTTTCACCATCTCAACCTACACACGCTCGGGTTTTTCTTCCGGCAACCTTTGCATGCACAGAGACGTAGTACATCGTCTCACCCGCGAGGTCTTGCTTGCAAAAACTACAACCTTCATTTGAGTTTACAGCTGCCGTCGGTATATAGGTAGAACGCACGAGAGGAGGTCATTGACGAGGCACAAGTACGCGTCGATGTCGGGTAACGCCTGGATGTACGTGCTCGTATCCAGATGCTTCGGCAGAGGAAATGCTGCGCAAGAAAAACCCGGCGCCATGCCGGTCTTGGCGCGCAGAAAGCGCGCCCAGCTCTCGGCTGCTAGGGTGGACGACCAATCCGACGAGTTCAGGTCGCTCCTCGGCAGCGGCTCCACTAATGAACTCCACCGGCAGGTATCATAGCTTTGGCGCAGAGGATCCCAATGCGTGTACAGCTAGTCCCATCCCTGGTTTATATTGTACCGTACAGCGCGCTGAGAATGGACGTGCTCTGCTTTGGGGGCCCAGGTGAACCTCCACCGAGGAGAATCGTGTGTTAGAAGTGCTTGAGTGAGGTTTGCCGTGCGTTTCCGTTGTCGAGGTTAAAAAAAGAACGTAAGAAGGTTGAAATCTGGCCATGCCGAACAACGGCAGTGCTGCCGGCCCAGGATAAGCCAGCCGCTCTCCGGCAACAAAGTCACGGATCAAATATCACACAGCACAAACGCAAAAGTCAACTCGACTTCGTGGGGGTGATTGGGGTAGAACTGCGCGATCTTTAGCATCTGTGATGAAGCCGATATAGAGTGTATGTACCTCGACAACCGAGGCAGCCTTCTTCGAAAGTGAATCGAAAAGGTCCTGTTGGGTGTCTTCCTTAGTACTCCAAGAGTTTACTTCGGCGTTGAGGGCCTATGGAATTCGAGTCGGTATCGACCATAATTTGGCGCGGAGACACGTATGAGACAGCTTGTAGAAATGATCTAATGATGTCTTCAAGAAGTATCTTGTTTTCCATGGCCACCTGTTCTAATTGCGGTTAAGGACACCTGAGATCGGTAAAATTCAGCTCACCCAGTAGTTTCGGTTTCACGTGTAGTGGCGCTTATTCCTGCTGCAGTCAATGATTTCTTGAAGCTGTTTATAGGCCTCTGAGGCGTCCTTAGAGCCGCATCATTGCCCTCGTATGTTCGAAATTAGACTCATCTAAGGCCGGCCCTCTGCAGGTCACTAGTGGCCGACAGCATGACTCAATGGACTCAATATTTCAAATTTAAGAATAGGAATTACAGTACGGGGACCGCCGACGGGGAAGAGAGTATGAAGAAGTTGGCACGAGCAATTTCGGATGCAAACCGCTCACGGGTAAGCGATGCTCACAAGAAAGGAGTTTTGTTCGCCCTTGAGGCAAAGAGGAGTTGTAACGGCACGAGGCGTGAAGGAAGGGCCCTGTTTAAAGAATCGTTTCGGAAATTGTTTCTCCGTCTCGTGCCCGTCTAGAAAAGCACAGAGCACTCGGGATTAAAATATCGGACGTGGGGAGGGATCTGGCTGAGGGCCGAAATGACGTGGGGTCCAGCCAAGACTGAAAAAACCTTTTCGCCCTTCCGACTTTCGAATGCCCAGTGTCCCTTGGCCCAGAGTTGACATAACGAAAAACGTACCTCATCGCAGTCCCCTACGCCACATGGGTGAGAAATACTTAGTCTCTTGGTCTGACGGCTACGGGGTACCTCACCTTAGCATTGCGCAGTTTGAGTCGGGAAGTCCCGGTCGACGTGATTCGCGGTGATTTTGCCAACTCTCCTCCTTCTTTACTCTCACTTTGGGTTTTCAGAATGCTTTTTGGTTGAACGCTGAGTACCGCAGGACTTATACATAGCTTCTATTTCCTCTTTGCAGGATGATTCCTCCACTGGTCTTGGATAAATTTCACTCAATGGCGGAAAAGATATGGTCGGCATTGCTTTTGGAGATATGAACACTCATTAACCGAACAAATCTTGTTTAACATCGTGGGTGGGGACGCACACCCTCATGCTCAATTGCGTCGAATCGCCTTGACATTTATTCTTATCGCCCGCGCAACATTTTTTCGCATATTCTGAGCGGAGGGAACGTCCTTACCCTCTCTCAGCCCACTCAGTTGTGGAAGCGAATGAGGCGCGCTGCACAAGAGCGATTTCCTTTCTAACTCTACTCCTGTCAAACGTTGTTTTAACATCGTCCACAGGTCAATTGTCGCTAGATTTTTTCAAGGACAGCGAGTTCAACCAGCAGGGACGCGACGCTGGTCAAATGTTGCACGGCCCAGGCACTCTGCGCGATCAAATCTGTCGCGCAGACGGTTCGATTGCCATAGCCGTCATCTACGGCATGCCTCCTTCTGCATCTCTCGGAGTGATCAAGCAGACCAACGAGTTTACCCAGGGCCTCTTGTTTTCCGCGGCGCCAGGTGAATTTCTGGTTCACCATTTTACGTGGTTGGAACATCTGGTTCGAGCACGATTCTCGGATGTTCAATCGCATCTTTTCAAGGAAACGGTGAGAAGCACTTTAATTCGCACTCTGCGATGATAAACTCAAAGTGAATAGGCTGAAGGTGACAATACGCTTTTGGTACTTCTCTATTGATGTGATTTCGAACCGCGGGAATATATTCCGCGGTCACATGACATAGCACTTCGGAATCAACCAAGTACACAACGCGATCGATATTGAACTATCCCGATAGATTTACATTTAGTAAGACAAATTGTCACTATACAGCCCCTGAAGAAAAAGAATAATGTTACACAGGGAACTCAAGCGTGATATTCGTGAGGAACTGCATGCCAGCAGCGCGGTATGTGTCCTGCGTAATCGTCGTCGGGATGAGCCCATCCAGGAATGTCATCATGTTTGGCGTTGCGGTCGTATACGCGGGCCAGTTGGGCACCGTCTTGCCATTGGGGTTGAGTGTCGTCACGAAGTTGATGAGGTAGTCCGTCAGCTCGCCATCGAAGTAGATGTTCAAAATGTCCGTGGCGTGGAACTGAGTTGATTCGGGGCAATTGGTAAGCAGTAACCGGCGGGACATTCAAAAGTTGACTCACCGAGCCGAGGATAGGAACAGCCTTCTCGCGTTTACTCACTGCATAGTAAATGTTGAAATCAAACATTAGGTATACGTCTTAGGTGACGCACGGAACGCCCATTGGTTCTGTTTTCCAGACAAAGACTGCTGGAAGAAACGTCGCGGGGCTTGGAATACCGCATCTCCCTAACACAAAAAATTGGGTTGGAAGGGGCGATCACAGGAAATAGAAAAGATACTTGCCTGGAAGGCCGCGATCCGCTTAAATTGGGGGGTAACACCTTTCAAGTCTCAATATCTTGCTCTACGATCTACTGCAAAGCTCACCGTTAAGCAATCCCGTATCGAAAGGGGAGCCATCGATGATATCGCTGGGATAGAGAGTGTTCAAAGTATTTCCCTGGGCCGTCGTCGCGAGCGGAAGCCAAAAGGTCTGGAGGTACGTGAGGAACTCCGCGTCCGTCCTGGTCTCAAGATCAGGAAAAATTAAGGTCAGAGATGATAACGCAGCCTACGTGATGTTCAAGGTCGATAGAGAGAACAGTGTGCCTTCATCATCACAATCGCCTGTAAGGCTGGTGTTAGGCAGGTGGACACTCGAAGGGAGTTTTTTCTTACCCGTAACGAACGGTATCTTGGCAACCTGTCCCTGTTGAACAAGGCGCTGTGGGTTGTCGCTCAAAAAGGTACCATCGGCTCGGGGAAGCCAGGCCAGAACGAGCGACTGGTTGGCCAATTAACCCAAGTCCCCGGGAATAGACACCGCAGACATTACCTGGTACGAGAAAATGAATGGCGATGCATCCTGAGCAGCTTTCAGAGTTGCATACGGCACTGTACGAAGGCAGGCAAGTGTGTCCGCGGCGCTGGAGCATCCAACTTGCTGGACTATGGCATCGTAATCTTCGATAGAATGTCAGTTGAAAATCAACACATCTCGAAGAACAGATCGCACATCGCTGGCCGTTCTCTATCGGACCCACGGGTATCGGTGAGCCAGATTCCATGAATGCGGCGTGGAAAAGCGACTCTGTATTTCCTCCGTTGGCCAGCATTTGAAGTGAAACCGAGATGGCACCGGCGGATTCACCCCAGC
The DNA here is from genome assembly GCA_029378385.1 of Mycena metata. Lineage (NCBI taxonomy): Eukaryota > Fungi > Basidiomycota > Agaricomycetes > Agaricales > Mycenaceae > Mycena > Mycena metata. The sequence continues at coordinate 86,133 of JARKIB010000353.1, read as the reverse complement.
TTTGAGTGGCGTCACTTCAACAGGACCCTAGCGGGTAAAAAAAAAGCTCGTACATCGTGACTCTGGTCGTATCCCCTCCGAACGCGCCTATTCGGGCAAATCGAGCGTAAGTAAATCGAGCGTCACTGAAGTCCATCGAAATCACGCGCCGATGTACTTCTGGATCCATCTCAGTGCTTGGCGTTCTAAAGACCATGCTCAATTGCGATGGTTTGAACGGGGGGAAAAATAAGACGAACGATCCTGTAGGCCCAAATTCCCAACCCCGGCTGCACGTACTTCCTTACTGGCCAAAAAACCGAATGCTGAATCCAGATCCAGTAAATTCCAAGATATAAATCGGTGCGGACCAAGCCTGACCAGAAACCCTGTAGTTCATCGAAACATAGACTATAGGCTCCCCAAGAGCAATGGAGCGCTCCACGATGGTCGTCCCATCGTACCTGTCGAAGGTTTCAGTTTAACGCACGACGTTCGATCGAATTAGCTTACATCGAGGGACTTCCTAACTCAAAGCCACCACCGAAAATCCACTATTGAATTACATCAACCGAAATCAAAGTTCAGTTTGAAATCGACCTACTGCAACTACCGGTAATTTTGATGTCGCTGTGGCGGTCGCAGGTTTGATTACATTGATAGTCAGGCCTGGTGATGAAGAGGTGAATGGAATTCCAGGAGAATATTTCAAGTCTCACAATCTTCAGCGGACGGAAAGACAATGCCGTAGATTGAATTAACGACATCGTCGACGACCTCCGCCGGGAGACCAGTGAGTATAGGCAGCTCTACAGCTTGCTGGGGGCAAGCAGGGCCGAATGCGGTTGCGCTGTGCGTGCCGTTATATGCTGAGTTAGCTACAGGGAGGCGGAATCGGAGGTCTCCAATCCTGCGGAAATGTTATTTACTCATTCATACACAGAGTGAAAATAAATGGTGGCTGACGGAGGCTGGGCAAAGGGAATTCCGAGAAAGCTCTGTGTGTTCGGAGAGCCGACTTTGCCTGTGAACATCCCAGCATCAAGGGTGACCGTGGGCGCTGCGAGAGTCGCGCCCAAGGCAGGGCCTAACTGGAGGGAAAGAGCAAGAATTCCGACTTTAAGGAGCAACATCCCTGGAACTACAGTGGCCGAGCAGTTGGGAAGGCCTATTCGTTAGATACATTCGGAGGTTCTTTATACCTCGTTCCCTAAGAAGTCTGTTGATGTCATGAGTAGTTGAACTGTCCTTTGAGATCACGGGCGACATCACGCGGTATGTTTCGCCTTACCACTCGGAAATTCTGGCATCTGGATCCCGACCGGCCGCCAGGCAAACGACGACGATGAGATGGTGTAGAATATTCAAAAAGACCTGGTACCAATTCAAATAAGTTGCCAAATATGGATTCCTAGCGCAGATCCTCGCTTCATTGTCAATTGAGCATACCCCGCATTCGAAGTGCGGGGTAATGTGGGGTAGGTAGGTAGGTAGGTAGATTGTGTCGAATGCGGTAACAGAATCACGGACTCCGGTACCGGGTCCAACATTGCCGTGAATACCTCCGCGAGCGAACGTCGCATGAATTAATAACTGTGCGGATAGGCCCCCGGTCACTCGCCCATAACTAGGTCCGCCAAAAGCCCAAAATTTCCGTTGATTTACCTTACGATTTTGGGCCGTTTGGGCCTTGATTTACCTTACAGCGGACCGAGTTTGGGCACTTAAATTAGCCGACAAACCGATTTTTTCGCCCAGGAGGTGAGTTGGGCACATATTCAAGCCGCCTTGTTGTGGTTGACTGGTTTCAACATGTTTGCAGCCAAACTCCAGAGAAAGTGATCAAAAGATTGCAATTTACTCCCTCCCGCCGAGTATCCTTGTCAAAAAAATTCTCTCGCGCCGAGCGCGATTTACCTTACAACGGACCGAGTTTCCTGGATTTCAGGTTGATTTACCTTATAAGATGGACCCAAAAAGTGAAATTTTGGGCCGTTGATTTACTTTATGGCGGACCTAGTTATGGGTGAGTGACCGGGGGCCTGTGCGGATCCGAAAGTAATGTAATACAGATGCCGCGAACGGACCGCATGGCGAAGAGTGTCATGATCAATCAATCGCTGCATAGGTAGGTAGGCAAAATATTATTATTTTAAATTACACGACACGGTCCCGCTTAGGAACGCGGAACGCGCCCAGGAAGTCTCAGAATATTAATATACAGGCACTAGGGTATATCAGACATGACGAAGTTGGACTTGAGAGTTGGGTCGAGATGTTTGAACCAAGTTTGAACGCCCTTTCGGTCGTCCAACTCTGGAGTTGCCAACTCCACTATGCGCCAAAGATGCCCTCAACCCGGCTTTTAAGCGAAGTTGGGATGTCAGATCGTGGGGTTGAGACATCCAACTTCGAAATTGGCCCAATTTGGGGGTCCCAACCGTCAAGTTGGACATCGAGTTACCCAAGTTGGGCTCCAAATCGGAATGTTTGAAACACCCCACTATGTATGTATTCCATCACCCCGTAGCCGAGCTCACGGACACAATCTCATGACTTGCCGCGGTAGAAGAGTAGATAGAGAAGTAATAATAGGAAACATGAGGTTCGGTTTGGTCAAGCTCCGAGTCGTAATCAGAATACAGGGACGGCATCGAATACTTGAAGGACATCGTGGCGGAGTTATCCCAGTTTCCGTGAATAAAGGCGCACTCTGGAATGTGCAGCAAGAGGACGGGTTGAAACTTGACGTTGTAAGTACAAATCATTGAGCAATAATAATACATAGACCCTAATGCAATAATAGAAAAATACGACAGTATCGTCGTTGAAGGTCGTTCCCTAAGTATTTCCAACACCAGCGGAAAATCAGATAGGGAATTCCAGTGTGAGGTTCGTCAGGAACTGTATCGCCTCGGCACGATACGTGTCCTGCGTGATCGTGGTCGGGAACAGGCCGTCGAGGAATGTCATCATGTTGGGCGTCTTGGTGGTATATGCGGGCCAGTTGGGCACGGTGTTGCCATTGGGGTTGAGCGTGGTCGCGAAGTTGATGAGATAGTCGGTGAGCTCGCCGTCGAAGTAGATGTTCAGGATGTCAGAGACATGCAACTGATGGCAAATGAATAAATAATCTGGAACAGGGGGGACGGTGGGAGAACGTACAGCGCCCAGGAATGGGAGGGCCTTGAGGCGCTTGCTCACTGTACAAAAGACGGATGAGATTTGTTCCATAGAAAGATATATCCAACATACAGAAAGCCCATTGGTTCTGCTTTCCTGAGAGTGTCTGCTGGAAGAATCGGCGGGGGGCCTGGAAGACGCCGTCGCCCTACGAATCGCAAGTATCAAAACCGAGAAATCAACGCCGATAGAACGTGATTTATTCACCTGGAAAGCGGCGATGCGCTTGAACTGCGGAGTGAGCGCATCCAAGAGACCGGTGTCGAACGGCGAGCCATCGAGGATATCGCTGGAATATAGTTGCTGTAGTGTATTCATCTGCGCCGTAGTAGCCTCCGGAATCCATGTACTTTGTATATACTCGATAAAATGCGCATCCGTCCTAGTTGGGCCTCGACAATTAGTTCTGGTATCAATAAAATAGAACGAAGACTCACGTTATGTTCAGGGTTGAAAGTGAGAACAGAGTCCCTTCGTCATCGCAGTCACCTGAAGGCATTGCATTATTGAGTACGATCCCAGGTTCAAGGACAAGTACTAACCGGTGATGAAGGGGACAGGCGACACCTTTCCTTGCTGGACAAGGCGTTGCGGGTTGTCCGATAGGAACACACCATCTTCGCGTGGCAGCCAAGCAAGAACCAGGGACTGGAAACATTCCAGTCAACACCGAAAAGCTCTCGTGGCATGAAACCAATAAATGCCAACCTGGAACGAAAAAATGAATGGCGATGCATCCTGAGCAGCTTTCAGAGTTGCATACGGCACTGTACGAAGGCAGGCAAGTGTGTCCGCGGCGCTGGAGCATCCAACTTGCTGGACTATGGCATCGTAATCTTCGATAGAATGTCAGTTGAAAAACAACACATCTCGAAGAACAATCGCACATCGCTGGCCGTTCTCTATCGGACCGACGGGGATTGGCGAACCGGACTCCATGAACGCCGCGCGGAAGAGCCCCTGGTTGTCCCCCCCGTTTGCCAGCATATGTAGCGACGCAGATATGCCTCCAGCAGATTCACCCCAGCTAAAAAGAACGAGTTCAAAAACAAAGCTTTTGAACCAAGTATTTGCGCGCACATAGTAACCTTGGTAGGATCTCCTCCAAACGCGCCTATTTGGGGTAGGTAAATTCAGAACCTTTGCACTACATTTAGCAGTTCGAAAAAACAACGCACCAATGTATTTCTGAACCCAACGGAAAGCCTCCCGCTCTACCGAAGATATGTCAACTGACGGCTGGAGGCAAGCGGTGGAATTAAACGTACGATCCTGAAGACCCAGATTTCCAACACCAGCTGCACGAACTTCCTTACTGGCCAAGAATCCGAAAGCTGTCGAACTGTCAATACTTTTCTAAAATTCCAACCATGTGCTCCGCACCAGACATCCTGTAGTTCATCGAAACATAGACCACAGGCTTTCCCATTGCAATAGACCGTTGAACAATGGTCGTTCCATCGTACCTTTGCACAATATTAGCTGGTTGTCAGGATGATCCAAAATTGACTCACATCTCAGGACTGCCAACTTCAAATCCACCACCGAAGATCCACTACCGCAAAGATGAGGCCCGGATAATTCGCGGAAAGGTGTGGAGTAGACGTACCACGACGACAGGAAGCTTCGAAGTCGCAGTCGCAGTCGTGGGCTTGATGACATTAATCGTAAGGCCTGCGAGAAATCAGCGTGTTGCACGAGGAACCTCGCAGCCGTACTGACAGTCCTCGGCGGAAGGGAAGACTGTCCCATATACAGAATTTGTAATAAAGTCAACGGCCTCTTCGGTCAGACCGCTGAGGACAGGCAGGACGATGGCCTGCTGCGGGCAACCAGGGCCGAACGCGGTGGCCGTGTGCGACCCGGTGTACGGCGGTATCGACGCGGGTAAACGGAACCGCAGGTCGCCCACTCTGAAGTACTGTCAGAACGGCGTCAAAGATGAGCAGAATTCTCAGACGCACGGCGGTTGGGCGAAGGGAATGTTGAGGAAACTCTGCGTGTTCGACGAGCTCGCGATTCCAGTAAAGGTCCCGTTGTCGAGCTTTATTATCGGCGCCGCGGCCGCCGTGACGGTCGCGCCGACTGCCGAACGCGTCTGCAGCAAGAGCGCGGCACAGAAAAGTCCTAGGTTGAACGGCGACATTCCAACAGACCTGGGGACGACCACGACGTGTAGGGATCGGCCTAGAGAAACATATCGCACAGTCCACCTCTTAAATACATTGCGGGTAATGTTTTATCGGTCATGGGCAGGATCACGAGTCTTGAAGGTTGATTGCCAGGTGGAGGATGTTGAAATGGCAGTGTAGTTTAGTTGCAAGATGGGTTGAAATGGTTTTGAAAGGTTAATGACCCCGCAGTACCCCGCATTCGAGAAGTGCGGGGAAGGTGGGGAACTTCTGCGCCAAGAAATAGGATCCCATTGGACGTCTGGCCGGAGTGCTTTCCTTGTGATATTGGACGGCAACATTGCAAACCGTTTGGAGCACGCGAGGAAGCGCGACCAAGCGCAACCAATCAGGAAGTAAAGGATCAACATCTGATGTGGTTTTGCAGGAAACATGTGCAGATGTCAAAACATATGCGACGGTATGTACCTGACGGTCCACGCGTTTTGCGCGGTGCTGGGACATGTTGAATGTTCAACGCAAGTTCAACGTTCATAAAATACATCGTCAAGTAAGGCGACAAGCGTGCAGGCCTACTTACGACTATTATTAACACTATTCATTGGCGTCTCAGTTCGTCAGGTCACCCAGAGTCCATGTCCCTTCACAGCGCAACATACGCAACAGCACAAGCCACAAGCGCGCCCAAGACGCGCAAACTAGACGTCGTGAGGCCTACAGCCGCACCGGTCTTCGCAGTCGTCGAGGGCGAGGACGAGGACCCGGGGGCCGTCGCGCTGGGGCCGGCGCTGCTGCTCGAGGAGGGAGACGCCGTGAGCGCAAGCAGGTCGGGACACACGGGCGCAACGAGCTGTCCACCGTAGTTGCTCGCGACCCACAGCAGCACGCCGTTCGTCCACCCGAATCCGGCCTGCGTGAGTAAATGTAAGTCAGTTACGGGAAGAAACGTAGGAATGGAAGGAGCCACTGACCTGGACGGTGTACTCCCCACCCCGCCCTGCCGAGTCGATGTCCGAAATGGAGAACTTCTCAAACATCTGAGGCAGCAAGTCAGCCTGACTGCATCAACTAAGAAAAGGGCCTGCAAGATACGCACATTCCCCGTATTCGTCGTGCTCTGCGTGACATTCAGCTCCGCATCCGAAAGCCTGGGCAGCAGCCCCGGGATCTGTCCACCCGTCGCGTGCCTAACACACCCATACCCGTCAGCCTGCGCCCCATACGTACGACGCAGAAGAAGAACCACGCACCAGCTGCAAAGCACACCCGCCACATACCGATTCGCCAGCTGCGCCCCGAGCACGTTCGCCCACCCGCCCGTCGTCGCATTCCCCCCATTAACCACCCCCGCGCCCGCCCCGCGCCCGCTGATATCCGCCGTCGGCCCACTGGTCGACGCATTCGTCGTTGGGCCCAAATTCTGCACCGGCAGCGCGGACTCGTCGACCCCGAGCTGGCCGGCGGGGATGAGCGAGAAGGTGTTGGCGCCCGCGGCGGGCGTGGGGAGCGCGCCGCTCGTTACGTTGGCGGGGAGCGCGCGCAGCGCCTGGAGGGCGATGTATTGGTGTGGCGGCCAGGCGTTGGGGGCGTCCCTGCCGATGTATATTTAGCACGGAGTATATACATCCCCTGGGGAGAGGAAGGGAGCGGACGGAGACGCACCACTGCAGCCCCGTCTCGATGAACGTCACGGGCATCGTCCCGTTGTATCGGTTGAGCACCATGTTCAGTGCCGAGAAGGCACCAAAGGCGTTCGTCGCGTTCGCCAGGACCTCCGGGGGGAAGATCCCGCTCCAGAAGGGGTAGAAGGTCGCGGTGCTGAAGACATCGTTGCGCGCGTTCGAGCCGAGGTTAAAGTCGTAGAAGGCGAGCTGGAGGACATATTCGTTAATCGCCACGACACCGGAAACGAAGAAGTGGACGCACCTTGGTGGCATTCCAGAACAGATCCAGCACACCCTCCTTGATCGCTGCGGCGGCTGTCGTGTGGCGCGCCGCGGCGGTCTTGTTACTCGTGCCGTACAGCTGCGCCATGAGGAGGCGGTTCTTGTCTGTCGGGGGGGAAGGTGGAGTCAGCGCTTATGATCGTACAGCAGTCGGAGGACGAAAAACTCACACAAAATACTATTCAGATCCACCGGCACCGTCCCCTTCACATTCAGCTGCCTCAGTCCAGTGCCCGTGGTAGTGCCTGTCGTGGCGGTGAGCCAGCGGGAGGAATAGTCCCACCCCGTCTCGGCGCCGGAGGCGAGCTCGGCGTAGAGGGCGGCGCCTTGGGTGTCGTTGAGGATGGGCTGGGTGGGGTCGTGGACCGTTACGTAGTCTGTGGGGAGGGTAAGTGGGGTTACAGGGGGGCAGAATGGCAGGAGGGGTGGGGAGGGCGAGTGAGCGCGTCGGAGTCGAAGGTGAGGGGGATGGGCGGCGAAGAAAAAGTGGGGAAGGCAGGGATGTGCGGCGAAAGAGAGACAGCGAGGGACGTTAGGCAATGGTAGGTGAAGGAGAAGATGGAGAGAAAGGGACGGGAACGAATGGGGAACTCGGGGAAGCAAGGAGGTGGGGAAGGCGAAAGACAAGTGGGGAACGCGGAAGAGGAAGAGGAGCAGCAAACGCACCGGTAAGATACGACTCCGGCCGCGGTGCGGTGTTAGTCACAGAGTACTGCGCCATCGCGTGCGTCTTGTTGGTGAAGGGGCTGACCACGTTGACGGTGCGGTTTGTCTGCCACCAGAGGAGCTCGCGCTAAAGCAAGTCGGTCAGTCGGGGGTGGAGTGACGGGGAGGAGGTGCCCACCTCAGCAAGGGGCAGCGCGCGCGTGAGGATGGAGGTGTCGTTGCTGGCGGCAACGTAGCGGGCGAGCATCTGGATGAAGAGCGGGGGCTGCGAGCGGTTGAGGTCTACGGTGCATCGTTGTCAGTCGCCTGGGGTGTATTAATGCACGAAGGGGACTCACAATAGATACGCCCGCCATTGGGGATGAAGCCAAAGTGCTCGATCTCGTCCATGAAGTTCTGCAGCGTGTCATTGGCGATGGAGAACAGCTGCGACTCGAGCAGACCCTCGACGATCCAGAACGAGTCCCAGTAGTACTGCTCGCGGAAGCGGCCGCCTGAACAAAGTCAGCGAAGGCCAAAAAAAGAGGGGGACACGAGCAGGACGCACCAGGTACGACAAAAGTGTGATTCAGCGGAATCAGCGAGCTCTCGCACTTGACGCCGTCGCACAGCGTGCTCGAGTTCGTGCCGCGCACAAGCTGCGACCAGAAGCCATGCACCGTCTGCGCGAACGCCTTCAGCAGCGGGTCGGTCACGTTGGCCAAGAACGGCGGGGTCTGCTGGAACCCTGGCAGCGTCACGGCCATGAGCTCCTGCCCCTCGCCCGAAAAGTCCGCGTCGACAAAGTTGACGACGTCCTGCTCGGTGAGACTTGTGTTGCCCGGGAGGGCGGCAAAGTCCGCGAGGACCACTTTTGATGTTTTGGCGGTGGGCTGGACGCGTCGTCAGCGCTCCAAGTCGGAGATGAGGCGCATAAGAAGGAACAACAGACCTTGTCCACGACAGTTTTGGGGTCGACAAAGATGTTTGCGATGTTAATGGTTTGCAGCAGCTGCGGGACGGGTCAGATCACGTAGGAAGCGGAGAAGCGCGTCGGGTTACGCACAGGGCCAGCACAGAAGATCTTGGAAGGGCACCATGCTTGTGTGGCGGGGAGGACCGCCTGAGAGGGCAGCAGAGCTGCTGCAGAGGGGGACGGTGTCGCGGTGACTGTCGTGACCACCACCTGAGACACCGAACTGCTAGTTGCAGCACCAGAGGAGGTCGCGGTCGCAGTTGACGTCGAGGAATGGGCTTTTGACGTCGAAGAGTGGGCAGCACTGGAAACTGAGGACGCTGCAGAGACGCCGTGCAGCAGGCACGCGACTGTCGCGAGCGTGGACAGCATTTTTGCCGTGGTCATGGTCGTAAAGCGTAGGGGGATCCACGAAAGGCTCTCAAGGTCCGCCGCGCGCTTTTTTGCGCTTTATATCCATCGCTTTGGCGCGCATCAGCCCTCATCAACAGCTGACCCCAGTGGAGAAAAATGACGAAGGTTGTTGAGTTTGTTGTCGTTATTTTGAAACAACGGCATGGTGATGCCCGTTCTGTGATGCGTAGATCGCTACTTGTGTCAGATGACAATCCCCCCGCCTTCAGCCGCCTTCCAAGCGCTGGCGGGCGCCTTTCCCATTGTCCGTAGAGCACTGTCACTAAACCATGAGCCCTGTGCGAGATGAAGGTCGTTGGTCGAGTTTTTTGCGCTGTTTGAAGCAAGAAAAGACAAAAAGTTAGCCAAGATCTGCAGGGCCAATGCCGTTTCGTTGCGTTTCGTGCCATGCGCATCCGAGAAAAATAGGACGTGACAAAAATCCAATTCCTCCCCTTTCTCACCGCTGTCCAGGTGTAAGCGCGGTCTCGGGAATATTCTGGAGCAGTTCCAAAGCAGTTCTGCCAGTTCTGGAGTATTCATCGCCATCGCGAGCCCGAGGAGTCGCGGGTGCCTGGCAGGCGTCGTACCACCTTACGGTAAAGTTATTTTTTGCGGTCAGAGAAGCACCAGATAGAGATAAGCCCCAACGCGGGACTCACAGCTAAGAATGCGTTGGGACTGCTAAAAATGCGTCAAGCACCAAAATAAGAGGCTCCGGCCTGCATGGAGGACCAATAATATCCAAGTTCCGGGAAGGAGTTCGGGTGGCAAAATGACTGCCTGCCAGGATGACGGCGCAGTGGAGACTCCGATGCAGACGCGTCTTGGGTCCAATTTAACGCCTGTTTTGCCGCGCTGATATCCTTATAGCGATTCGTAGTACTCGAAGGAGAAGAGCCACAGCAGGTGTTCAAAGGTTTCTGATGATATGGATACAAAAGCGCGTCGCGATTGGCCATCGTCAGAAGGTCGATCGCAAATTTAAAGAGATCTGGAGCGCGACGACGCGTCTTTGTGGATTGATTTGGCGGCACTTGGCGAGTTCGCCCAAGTCTTGTGACATTATGGAAGGGCGCGTCGCCGCGGCGCGGTCGTGGTCGAAGGAAGAGAGGGCTTTAGATAAAGTTGAGGGCACGTGATGCGTGGGAATATTCGGAGAATTTCAACAAACGAAAGAAAAACGCAAAGAAATGTGTTGCAAAATTAAGTTATAACACCGGACTTTGGCTGGAATATAAAACTGCCAATACGGCGAATATAAGTAAAATATAAAGCAAACAGCAAATATGTCGCCAATACTCTGTGTATTTCCCAGATATAATCTGTTTGGCAAACAGAGAATGGGTGACTTCCCGTAACGATTAAACAACTTTTCGATTTTTTTGAGCTTACTTGAGGGTGCCAGTGATGCTGGCCAAGTTTAGAATATTCAACCAAAGCACCGAGAGTTAAAATTTCACGAGAATAAAATCACTATATGAGTTGAGCCGTTTTCAAGCAAGATTGGCCGGAATGGGCTCCAAGAGGTAACCAGAGGCCACTCCAATTTTCCTGGCACAAATAGGCCAACTGGTCAGGCAAGAGGAAGGCGGGGAGCAGTAGCATACTGCCAAACAGTTTATTCACTTTTGTTATAATCTGGAAGAGGGGTCCCTACCCCCTCTCCAGATTTAAGTCGATTCGATTAAATTCTTACCGCATTTGCGTCTCCGAAGTGATGGGGTCCCGACAGCTGTCGCGGCGTTTGGTCGGAAAGCCTCAAAAATATGTGAAAAACATTGTTTAGTCGTTACGGGAAGTCACCCAATACCTCTGATGGCTTCTTATAGCCTGCTTATACGGTCGTTTTAACGGCGAATATTGGCTGTGTATGAGATTTGCCAATATTTGATCTATATGTGGTCAATACACTACCAAAACAGCTTGTATCGGACAAATATTAACTAGACAATATTTTGGGCGAAGTCCGGTGTTAGGGGGAGCGCCCAGATCTCTTTTTGCCTTCTAGAGGAGATATCATCGAAATTAGACATCAGTTTCCGCGGATCCCTTGCTGGATTGTTCGATTTCAAAGTTGTGCAAGCTTGGTACTACCGTATAGCAAAACGCAGCTTGCGCTTTGCGGCTCAAGCTGGAGGCAGTGCCGTTTTTCTGGATTTACCACTCCGTCGAAAAGGCATATTTCACCAACTTCAGCCAATATCCGTAGCGTGTCCGTTGTCATGCATGTTCAACTTGCACATGAACTACCAAAACATCAGAGGTATGTACCAGGGAGGCAAGTCCACGAAGATTTTGAAGTTCTATCCTATTTGTATCAACGAAAGGGAGGAAATGAGCTAAACATGAGGGATAAATTTCAACCATTGAACCTCCTGTAGTGTACCTGGCGGAAGATCACGAAGGAGCAGAAAGGCGCAGATAAAGGTCGCCGCCCTGGCTATGATAAAAAGAATCACTAGAAACACACCAACGGGAGAAGATATCCCCCCCAGAACTCGAAGAAATTGCTTCAGGAGGAGAGGGTAACGTTGCAGTCCTCTGTGCATCCTACGCCTCCCCCACTGCTCTATGATCCAGACCACGAGATGTACTGTCCCCAGGAACAGCGGGGCCACCGTTATGTACAAAGATATTGTTCTCCACAAGATCCTTTCCCATTGGCTTGGAAAATCGAACCTCCACGCCACGCAATGAATCCCCCCGAAGAGTGATCCCGAGAGAATTTCGGCGCTGGCCTGGTAGTACTGTCCGGTGATCCATGATCCTCTATGGAATGTGGGGAGCTCTGAGAGGAAAGGATACCGACGATACGCGTCATAAAAGCGTTTTTTCGACACTTCTGTTATTGCGTCTGCCCTTATAAATGCGGAGACGACCTTGCTCGTCGAATGCCACACGGCCGCTGGAGAAAATAGCGATAGACGGCGTGTCGCCCTGGCAATCCGAGTCGGATGTCCCGCCGGCGGAATTGCCGAGTCCACACATTGGTTGACACTTGTGTCGTCCAAGTTACGAGACGAACTGTGTTCGGTATCCACCCCTGCTGGCGAACATAAGAGCTCGTCGTGATCACGAGGACAAGCAGGGATGCCGTTGGATAAAACAGGAACCGCGACTAGGCGGTCGCCAACTTGACCAGGGGAGTCAACACCATCGTGAGCAGCACCAGGGTGGTTGTCGTTTAAGTAAGGTGAAATCGTCCTGGGGAAATGAATATCGCCGGCGACAGTAGGCAAAGTTGCCTCCGTTCCTCGGAAAGACGACTGGTCGACCGACATAGCGAGCGAGGATACAGTATGACTGCGCCACAACGATGATAGTGATGGTGGAACGTCGCCACGCAAGGTCAACGAGAATGGTCGTTGAACATCCAACGGCTTTTTCCACCATTGGATGTAAATGATGATGTTCAGCGAGGCAAACGCGACGGTGGTTAACTCCAGTTCCGTGATGGGTAGATGCTGGATTGCTCGCGAGACGACTTGTGCCATGAACCAAGTTGTCTGGGTAAGGACCAGCAGTTTTCCCAAAGTGTCTCCCTTGCTTTTATCCTCGATGTCGGCCGACGAAATGAGTGGGAGAGCTAGCCGGTCTTCAGCTAGAAGAATGGCAAGACCGGGTAGTTCGAGGATCCCCAGACGGTTTCCAGACTGGTCGACGACTTCGAATCCACCCATGGTGATAAAGAATGCATGTGTAATCGTCCAGTCTTTGCCTGGTAAACATCAATTCAGAAGGAAGGAGAATTCAAAACAAAGAAAGAATTGCGCACAAAGAGGTAACTCATGCAACTTCTCCAGTGTACGTTTCGCATTCCAACGTTGACCAGCAGCCCAGGCAATGATGTATTCGGGAGCAATGAGGGCGATTGTAAAAATCCATAGCCTACGCCGGAAGTTGGCCAATCGCGATTCTCGTTCGCTAGAGTTGGGTAGATTCGGATGAACCGCGATCCAAGTGCATGCGAATATCGTGGTCAGACAACTCCAGACGATGCCCGGTATTGTGCGGGTAGAATCGGCGGAATTGTCTGGCTCAGGAGTTCCGGGACTCTCGGAGGTGGGCAGAGCACGAGATGCACGGATGAAGTAGAGGAGTACGGCCACGAGCATTTGAAGTGCAATTGAGGAGTCTGACGATGGAGGTGGGCGAGTGGCGAGGAGCATCTACAGCTTTCCATCTCGATATGGTAGAGCTGCTAACACGGTTAAAATTACAACAGAAGCTCAAATGATAAGCGCTTGTCCAGAAACCAATCCATGTCGAACTTAAAGCTCATTCAGGATCTGTCGAGTTAACGGACATGGACAAGATATTTGAATGCACTTGTAACGATTAATAGGCAACACGTACGATACGATACTCACACCACCGTATGGAAATTATTTCCTACACCCGAGTAGGGCGCAGAACCCACAAGACTCCAAGGACCAAAAAGAACAGCGGATTTATGAACGGTGTCGTCGTGAAGGAAGCACTCCCAGTTGACCCCGCCGAAGGGGATGAAGTCGCACCCCCAGACGAAGGCGAGGACGTGTTGCTGGAGGAGGTCCCGTCCCCGAGCGCGCGCGGCGCGTACACAGATGGGACGCTCAGCACCACGCTGTCCAGGTCTGCGTCGCCGTATGTAAGCAAGCAAGTAGAAAACTTAGTACACCGACCCAACTCACCGAAGTATGAGTCATTGACGCCCGCGATATTGGTAATGGTGAGGTTGTGGAGGGAAGAGTCGAGGTTGGATGCAAAATACGCGAGTGTGGGCTTCATTTGCTCGCAGGTCATACCAAAAGCGCCGCCGCAGCCCGATATTCCGTTGTAGAGTTGCGGTGGCCCACCGTCGAGCACAACCGTATACAGTCCGTGGTCGTTTTTCTTGTCGCCCAAGACGTATATCGCGGAAGCTAGTGTATCAAGTCGCTATTATCATTGGTAGGTTAATGGCAAGAAAAAACGAACCGTTGAACGAGAAGGAGACGCTCGCGTTATCCGCATTCGTGAACGTCGAGCCTCCTCCACTGAAATTCGGCGACTTATTCGAGCCCCATGTGCCGGTGTACGTTAGGGCTGAGTTGTTCTCTTCCAGTGTTTTATTCGCGACCGTCGCACTGCATGAACAGATTCTCAGCTTGCGCCGGAGAAGATAGAAATTCCACCAACCCAGACGGAGCCAGTTGAGCTGTAGCCCGCAAAAAATCGAACAAGAAAGTCCCGCCGCCCCCATCTGTCCCCTGTTTACCCAAGTTGCGGAGTGTCAATGTGTGTGCCGCATAAGCCAGGTTGTCCGCGCTATAAAGCAGGTATGGAGCCGACGCATTACTGGCCGCATAGGCGCTTTTCGTCGTCGATTTCCCGTCCAGTAGCACCTCATACGATCCGTAGTCGGGGCCAGCACCACCCCAAACGTAAATTGCTGGACCTGAGCAGCATTCAGTCCTTGCCGCGAAAAAAAAGGAAGAACAGACCGGTGAAGTTGAAGCTCACGGTGGCGTTCGTTACGCTGGTAGAGTGATAGGTTCCCATGAGCCATTGGTTCGTATTGGCGTTGAAAGAGGTACTAGATGGGTCCGGCGTCTCCCATGCAGCTTGGTCCGCGTAGGAGACGATACTGTCGAAGTCGTCAACTGTGACATTGACATTAACGGCGGAGGGGTCCATCCTGCAAGTACACTGCCCAGATACTTGAGAACTGAACAAGAACTGGGAAATGGTGGCAGAAGGGAAGAAGGATGATGGGTGGCATCGCCACAGCGATCAATGACCTGGATTACGGAATCGTTCAACGGGTCAACTTGAACTAATCGGAGAGTAATAATCCACCAAGGCAGGGTGTTACACTGTCGAGTAAATAGAACGAACAGGATTCCCTACAAAATCACAAACACTTACTTTTTCGACTTCCGCATAGTATAGTCAAGCAATAAGTACGCGACTCGTCGGAGACATTCCTAGACCTAAGATGTGGACGGTGATAGTTGTTGGCTTGATAACTAGCAGAACGACTCCCAATTAGTTGTAGTCGGGTATAATTTTTTTCGTGCTGATCTTCTAGCAATTGTCATTTCATTGAATGTCACTCGCCTGCCTTTGCTCTCGAATCTTTGAACCTGGGTTTCCGTGACCGGCCCAGCGACAGTCATAAATCTGAAGCCAGTGGTAGAGAACCAAAGGTTTCAGTGTAGCAGATTTTAATTGTGGTGCGGGAGCCAAATTGGCTTTGACCGAAGCCTAAGTTCCGAGTATAGAGTTGAACCTTCCCGGGCCCACGGTTCAAAGATATTCTTCACAGATGTTCAACCACCTGGATCGTCACTGAGTTGGCCCAACATAACGTTATAGGTGCCATATATACATGTGCATATCAGCCAGGAAGACATTGCGTTGACAGTTCAAGGGTTCAATTTACTCGATGTATACGCAACACGTGGGTACAAGAAACCAATTCTCTTAGTCTAAATCGGCCGCGCTGGAATTTACTACGCTGAGACGACAAAAACTTTGATACGCAGAAAGCTGCGGCGAAATTGTTCTATCCTCAATTACGGGCAAATCGGAATTAGGTTCAAGATATTTCGTTGGAAGAGTAGAGACACTTGAGAGACACAAGTTTCGTATATTTGAGTGGGGGTGATACATAATGGGCTTTAACACAATTCAGTTGGCACAAACACGCTGCCACTGGCACTTAATCCGTCTTACTAATATTCAACTTGACGACGAACAGCCCCCGTTCAAGGGTGTTCACCAGAATATTGCCGCTGTCGAAGTAGGGATAGGCCGACCAGGCGCCGCCGAACACGGCCTCACCGCCCATGGCGTCGTCCTCGGGGTGAACTTAAAAAGAACAGAGCGTTAGAGTTTGAGTCTCAGGAGAATTTGGGGAGACCGCACCGTCGAAGAAGGCAGTCTCAAAGAACCCGGCACCAGTGGGATCCTCGGCGACGCTGGATGCGTCGACGATTCGGAGCCCACTTTTGTAGTTCGACTCATAAATGAGACCGTTCTGGTACAGTCGTAAGCGAAAAATGCGGACGCAATGCAAGTATCGGGTGCTCACATGAACATATAGATTGTGGTCAATGGCGACTACGGGCGACTTGTAGTGGCCGGTAAGGATCGGGCGAGACAGATCCTTGATGTCCCAAATGAAACTGGTGGTCTTCTGGTCCGTTGCCCAGCCTACATTTCAATCCGAGTGAGCCACAAAAATCCGAGTTGAACAATTCAGGCAGCGCACCGCGCTGGAACACTTCGTCGAGCTCGTCGTTCATGTACAGGTATTCCTGGTTCTTCTCGTCGTGAACCCAGCCCTGGTGGGAGTAGCTCACGCCGTGGTAGAACGTTGCCGAGATGATGGAGGGACTGTTGTGAAGGATGAGCAACCGTGAAAGGTACACAGAGATTCAGTTACTCCGCGGGATCGGTGATATTGTAGATCGTGAACGTATCCTATGCAAGGTTCTTGATGAATATGAAAGAAAAAAAAGAAAGGTGGAGGCTCACCTCGTTGAACGAGTAGCAGATGTCAGAGCCATTATACTTAGTGTCGGGCCCGTAGTATGTCAGGCATTGGGCGCTAATACGTGAACCAGTTCTCGGAAAGGAATGGGAACCGCGGCATCACGCACTCGTGCACATATCCATCCTCGCCCGCACAGCCCACGGTTTGAGGGTTCTTCGGGTCGGAAACGTCGATGAAGATGAGGCCTGCGCCGCAAACACTGCAGGATTAGGTGTGAGCTGAGCGTCGAGTCGACGGCGATTGAAATAATCATACTCCAAACGCGGGTTTGCACCGACGGCGACAACGAGATTTTTATCCGCATGGGATACAACATTGTGCGACGAACCCAAGGGCAGGCCATCGTAGTGCGAGGTCAGATCGGTGTCGATACTGAATTCCTTGGGGGTCTTGAGCAGGGAGCTGTCGAGGAGCTGAATGACACAGGTTAGCCAACTTGAAATCGACAGAGACCACGATAGTGGCACCTTCAGCAAGTCGAAAACTTGAATTCCATGTTCCAGAGCCTCGCTCCCAATGTACGCATGGGTCCCGATCACTTTGATATCTCTCCAGATACTGTTCTCGCTCTGCGTGGGCAAACGGCCGAGGTATGTGATCTGCCCGGAAGGAAGAACCTCCACAAACGCAGTACCATCCATCTGGCCAACGAGACCGAACTCCCTGGTTACTCCACCGCTGGTGTGCGCCCAGCCCCTGGAGAAAATGAGAATTGTCAAATAGATAATAGGGGCAAGGCTGTACTCACCAGATATCATTCCCAACCTGGGCGGTACTCCCCAAATCGCGGTGCGGCGTGAAGGACGTGAGGTCGAGATTGCGGCACATGAAGGTGCTGTTGGCCTTGGTACCGGCGTAACCGTCTACACAGGGGGTGTATTCCGTGATGGCCTCCAGACCCTCCATCGGGTCGAATATGCCCGTCGCACGGACGACATCTGCACGGATTTCTTCAACGACGGCGGTCATTCCATCCATCATCATCATGTGGACCTTCCCGGACTTGTAGTCGTCGGCATTGGCGAGAGGAACGTGAATGAACGGTTGTTCGTCGCCTCTGCGGATTTCGTAGCCTTTAGGATCGGCGGAAACAACGGAAAGAGTGAGCGCAAAGAGAACACTGGAGAGGGCCTTCATTTTGCTGAAGTGAGGAAGGAACCGCTGCGCTTTTAGCACCGCGTGGCTTTATAACTGGACACGCTTATCTGGGAACCCGACAAGTCACCAATCAAGTTATGTAAATCGCCGAGCTACTTAAACTGGGACTTCTTGTTCAGGAACCGTTTTGTTTACTTTGACTTGCTTGTGTAAAAAAAAATCGGCACATATCCGAGTGGTCTGTACGCTTCTGCTGGTTCAGAATTCAGCTGCAGAGGTCCATGCATTTTTCACTTATCTCGCTGCGGGCCGCGAGCGCATCAAACTTTGCCGTCGGCGGTCCGTTTGCGTCACCCTTACTGCGGTCTACCTGATTAAATGCAATCGCACCCCTGCAAAAAGCAGAGCACGTGCACTTTCTCATCACGTGTATACATTCCCACCTGTCTCCGCCTAGTCTAAGTACATCGTATTCTCGTTATTATCCTTCCAAGTGCGCGCGTTACTCCTGCGCCCCTTGTCTCGAATAATATCCCCTCCAACCTTTTCCACCTGCCCACAAACCTTGTCCAGAACCTTTGCTAGCTTTGGGTGAACGCCGCGCGGATTTTCCATCAAGCCGACGATCTCTTCGATGCAGTCCTTCAAGTGCAAGACTCTGGCCCGCGAGAAATGCACCCGGTCGTTAGGGCCATCATCTTCTCCGCCATCGTCGCTGACATCGCCTGCTCGGAGTCCGCCGGCAACAACTCCACCATCACCAGCAGCACACGCTGTCTGCTCCGCTGGCACCGCTTGAGTCTCTGCCTCTGCTGGTACCGCCTGCGGCCGAGTCTCTGCTGCTGGTGCTCCCTGGGATTGCTGGGATTGCGAAGAAGCCACAATCTTTTCGACCCGATCTGCTCCGCGTTGACCTAGAACGATGATGCTCAGCTCTTCGTCCTCGTCGTCGTCGGATGTGGGGGCGGTATTGACCCCAGGGATCTCGTAGTAAGGCGGATAATGGTTACGGCGCAAGTCCAGGAAGAACCGCAAATCGGTGAGTGGCCGGTTATCAAGTTTTCTGTTCGCCTCCCGGACAAGGTGTTTACAGATCAGGAACCGATTTTTTGGATAGCTCTTGCACGAGCAGACCCAGTTTTGGAGATCGGTGAAGTACGTCCCGGCCTCCCGCGCTTCTTCCTCCTCCAGCAGTCGCAAATGTTCGTCGCGACCCTTTGTGTTCCGAGCTGTTTTTAACCATTTCAGCTGTTTCTCTATGAGCCGATGCTCGTCCGGTCGCCCCATGTCGAGCCAGGCGACTTTACAGTCTGCCTGCCACCCTGCTAAAGCCTTGGGGCGCCCCACACGACGTATCCCACGGACGTACGCCAAGGTCTGCATAACCCGCGGGAGGAGGCCGATAATGACGAGGTATGTGACCAAATCCAGTCGCGGGCGATTGAATTGTGCTAAGTCTCGGTGCTTGATATGTTTCCACATACTCTCGACGACCATGGTGGTTTTGAGGCGCGGAATCGCGTCGCAGGCCGCTCGTGCCCAAAGCGGCCACTGCTTGGGACAGTACCACCGATTCCACATGTAAGCCCACACCTGCGAAAGGTCGTTGTCGAAGCAGTATTGATAAAGCTCCTGAACAGCCCGCCGATAGATTTCCTCCGCAGATATGTATCGTTCGTTGGGATCCTCTTGCGGGAAATTCGGGTGACGATGTAAGTCGGTCCTAAAGCTCTCAACGATATGTGACCGAAACTCTGAGGGACAGAATTCGCTTCGCGTTGCTGCTGTGAGTTTCGGAGGGTTCGGATACACGGGGACGCGCGTATCACCCGTTTTCAAAATGAAGACAGGTGGGACACATGTCGATGGAGGCGCGTCCTCCGCCTCCCCACCGTCATCGTCGTCTAGAGAAACGGCGGAGACCCCGGGAGCCCACGTTGGATCGATGAAGCTAAATATTGCATGGGCTCGCCGCGGGTCATATGGGGCTGGTGGTTTATCCTCGGCCAATCGCTCGGTGACATATTTTATCCCATGCCAGTAGCAGAGCTGATGTTTGGCCTGAGGAATCTTGTCACGGGCGGCGTGGATTTCGGACAGCTCTTTGTCGGACAGAGTGAACTTGAGGTGGGGGCAGCGCTTATTCAAATATTCGAGAATGTCGCTGAGCATCCGGGTCTTTGCGCCCTCAGGTGCGGTGCCATTGGTGTTGGTGGTAAACAGGAAGGCGAAGGGAATAGCCTGCCCATTGGCTTCGCCCACCATCCCGTACAGTTCGTACCCGGCGGCGTTTGTTTTCCCTAGGAAATTTCCGGTCAGTAATTTCGTCATAGGAAATCGATAATCATGATCTTACATGTCGAATCCATAGCGAGTTCCTCGTTCTGTTCCGCCCATCCGTCTAGAACTTCTTTGAACCCGAAGGCGATACAGTGGAGGCCTTCTTCTTGGCGTATAGGTATGATTTCGATCTCCTTGCCGTGCATCTTCTCAAGTAACTTCTGCGCAGATTTAACCTGGTCGTCGTCCAGTCTCCACGCTTCCTCGTTCATGCGGGACCACAGGGCGTAGATTTGTTTCTGCGTGACCTCGGTCCCAGGATAGTCTTGAAGAACTCTCGTCCAGATCTGGATTCGGTCCGCGTTAGCCGCCATTCTGGAACGAAAAGGAGACAGAAACAACTGACGTTGGATGCAGGTTGGTTCTTCATCTCCTCAACCAGCTTGGTAATATCCTCGCTGAGCGAAATGTCGACATAGTGACAGTGTACGCGATGGTGCTGTACACGCAGCCGTACGTGCTCGGGGTGCTCAGAGTCGATGGTGACATGAAGCCAACCATTACACGGGAAGCGTTCCATCTTCATGCGTGCCCGCCGCTTACGCTGATCATCGACTAGACGGGTCTTCGTGACCTCCTTCTCGTTTTGCGCGCAGAAATAAGTGTATGTGATGACTGTATCCGTGGTACGACTGGCCGCTTTTTTCTTGTAACTGGAGACATAATTTTAACAGAATATAACAGAAACCTTGAAATGAATAACGCACACAAAACGGTATTTCGTCGCCGACCACACAAGGGCTGCGATCTCGTTGGCCAGTTTTACATCCCGTGGCAGCCCGTCGAACGCCTCCGCCGCACTAGCGCCCGTCATTTCGATGAACGCGTCCAGCTCAAAAGCCTTGTCTTGATGTTCCGTGAGTAGCGCAACAGTTTCCGACCATTCTAGGAATGCCCGTCCCGCAACAGGCTGAACTTCAGGCCCGCGCCGGACTGTGGAGCCCTCTGAGTCGACTCTGGCCTGTTTGCGACGTGGTTGGCCCTCTGGAACTTCATCGCCGCCGATGCCACCGTCGCGCGCTGTCCGTTTTGCTGCCCGGGAACTTGCCTCCCCCTGCGTGCAATCTTGGCACGTCTTGACATACTGAAGGTTGGACTTCTGGGGAAAGGTAGATTGTGGTCCGCGATATTTGCAGCGAGAGCATTTCACGTCAACAGAATTATCTTTTCCAGGGTGAGTCTTTACCTAATTTCGTTGCCACCATGGACTTACCATTCGCCAGCATCGTGTTTCAGTGTTCAGAGGTTGGGGAAAGCCAGAAATATGAGGGGTAGAACAAGCAAAGGTGTGTAGATTCAAGAGGTAGCGAGTACATTTGTCGTACAATAGAATGATATTCAGGGGGTGGCGACTCGACTTACGATGTGTCTATTTGCCCCACACGTGCTGCGAAAGTGCACGTGATCTGCTTTTTGCAGGGGTGCGATTGCTCGAGACGTCTACCTGGTCTACCACATGGCACCATTCAAAGCAATTCCCGTCATGTCCGTATCCCTGTGTCCAAAGCAATTAATTCCAATTCATTCTGAATCCCATCTTAGCGATTTGTCCGACATTTCCAGCTCTGATTCAACAGCACGTCGGAAACTCGTCGACGAGATCAAGCATGCCTGTACGGAAGTCGGGTTCTTTTATGGTAGGAAACCAGCCGCGGTCAATCTACTGTGCTCACGTCGATTTTTGAGTGAAAAACCATGGCATTCCGCCGGAAGTGTTCCAGCGCACCCTTGCCGCCATGCGCCAATTTTTTGACCTCCCCCTCAACGCGAAGCTCGAGGTTGGTCACCCTAGCAAGTTTAAATCCTGCTCGCAATTTCCTTTGTACCTCAGGTCGAAAATACCAAGACCCCAAACTTTAAGGGCTACAGCCCTGTGCTTTCTGGAAACAACGACCCCAACGGTGCAGGCGATCTTCAGGAGGGGTTTGAGTTTGGTTTCGAACCTCCAGTCGACCGTGACTCTGCGGTGGAAACTTCGACCGTGAACGACGGCATAATGGCTGGTGCAAATATATGGCCCACACAGCTGCCCGGATTTCGAGTGGCGGCGTTGGAATATTAGTGCGTCCGACTTGGTTGGTTACACATCATTTACATAGGATATCCAGCCACCACGCGCTCAACCTAGGCCGCCTTCTCTTCCCGCTATTCGCGCTCGCGCTCGACTTGCCGGAGGATTTTTTCGCCGATAAGGTACTTACTTTTTCTCTTTCAATCAATCCCAACTCCCACTCACCTTGCTTGGAAGACCAAACACTCCGCAGCGCTGATGCGACTCCTCCACTATCCGCCGCAGTTCGGGGAAGTAGACGACCGCGTTATCGGGATTGGCGCGCATACCGAGTCGGTTTCCATTCTCTTTTGCGTTGCCTTAATTGATCACGAGACCGCAGCTGGGAGGTCAGCCGTGTCACCGTTGCTGAAATGTTGAGATTCATTCAATCTGAATCCAGTGCTTCACGATCCTCTGGCAACAACCCGGCATCCAAGCACTCCAGGTGCTCAACTCGTCCAAAGAGTGGATCGACGCACCGGCGACGGAGGGGACGCTCGTCATCAAGTTCGTACTTCCCTTGCTTTCACCACCAAGAATGGATTGATTGTTCGCCTATTATAGCCTGGGCGACGAGCTCGCGCGATGGACGAGTATGTATTGTACCCTACCATTTCGCCTTGGTGCTTATGATGTAACCAAACACAGACGACGTCTTCACCTCCACCGTCCACCGCGCCATCAACCGCAGCGGCGTCCGCCGCTACTCCATCCCCCTGTTCTTCGGCACGGACTATGATGTGAAGCTCGAGGTGCGTTGGTTAAAGCTTCTGATCCGTCCTTGCTTTCACATTTTATCCGGTTGATACGATTTCACATAGCCAATTGCGAGCTGCGTCTCTGCGGACCGGCCGGCGAAGTACGAGGTCATCACTGCTGGGGAGTTTATCAAGGGGCGGTTACAGGCGACTTATGGGCACTAGCTAGGTTAGTTGACTGTTATGGGGGGAACGCGAAGCTGACGCAGGGCATGGTAGATTGTACACAGGGAGGGTTTCGGATTGATCGTATCTCGCTAAGTTTCAACATCGTGCTAAGCAGGGAATAGGTGTCATAAAAATGCCTCGATTTCCGCCATTAAAGTTTCCTGACGCTGCCTTGTTCCCTTGTCGTAATTTCAACCTTTTAGATTTTCCCTCTGACTACGGGCTACTCACGTCAGGCTATCAACCTTCACCACGATGTCCACGTTGAACAGCGCGGCCGCCGTGGTGAATCCAAATCCTTCCCAGCATCCAGCATAAGGCGCCTGAATTCTTCATCGCGCAGGCACTGCAAGAAGGGAAGTGTTCGTGAGCAGTGTTTAGCGACGCACCAATTCATACTTGACGAGTGCGCGACGGGGACCGCTACCAACTTGTCCACAAATGCGTGGAACTTCTGGGTGTATTGCTCCTTGGAGAGGTGAGGCGGCACTTTGTGTATCCCGATCGCGTGGACGGACTTCCCCATCGTGGCCTCAGGCTCGGAGGAACCGGCGTGCGCTTTGGGAACAACATCCACCGACAAAGCGGACGCGCCATCCAGAAGACCGAATTCCCCCGCGCGCTTGAACTCTGCCGCCATTTCCGGGTCTCGCATTAACTTCACCGGGTCAGTCAACCGAAAGCGGGGGCGGAGGTGGATTCCTCGTACTTACCGCAGAAAAATCATCGTGGGTCTGTATCAATGAGTAGTGGACAGTGGTCGCCGCTGAAAACTGCCAGTACCTCGGTTTGTGTCGTGATCATCATGCAACGCTGCTGAGGAGGAAACCCCGCTGTCTTGACATGCTCGTTCAGCGAATCGGTGTAGGTCATCTATTCGTCCCAGAAACACGTATGTACATTTCTGAAGCTGGGATTGAACGCACCATCTCGATCTTGACCTGACTCCGCTGCATAACGGGAGTTCGCACCATCGCATCCAGGCTGGCCTCAAAGGCAGCTCTGAACTCGTTCCAGGACAAGTGAGTCGGACCTCTGTAGATTCCGATGTTCGCCGCGAAACCGCGCTTGCTTGCAGAGCGAGACATGACAAGTGTTGGAAGGGAGGGTGTTAGAAGGGAGAGGAAGCGAACTCGCTGCGTTATCGAGAGCCGTTGTGTGTCAGGCTGGACGCGTTGGACAGTTATAGTGGGCATGTGCCCTGCACCACTGTCACTTCGTTTCGTTATCAAACAAGAGTTCTGAACGTAAGGCTGGCCGAAAAAGGCTTAATCGCCGGGAGTTTTTCCGCAGATGAGCTCACCTGGCGCCCATTTTCGACGACACTAGCGTGCAAGGTTCAAACCAAACATCGTAAGCAGGCCAACGTAGATAAACAGCTTCTCTTTACAGTAAATCACCGAACTTTGTACATCTGCACCACGGTCACGCCAGGGGCCTCTGAGTCTTCGCTCTTTACTGCATAGTGGATCTCGACGTCCAGCTCGCGCGAATTCGTTTGGCTCTTGACGCAGTGGAAGTGGCCAGTGACGACCGAGCCTGCATCGCGATCAACCTGCCGAAGACAAAGAGAAAGACAAGTACGACACGGACCTTCCTCAACTATGATCGGCTCCCGAAGTAAAAAGAGCGTCTGCTTCCAATGTGTCGGGATACTCTGCGGGCCCGTGCTGAAGCTTGTTACCTCCGCTGTCTGGGGCGATTTGGCGACGTCGGAGCTAACGCGGCGCTGGGGCGCAGGACGCCCGCCGACGGGCCATACCTCGGCCAGGACGGCGTCATTTGTGCGGATGACCTTCACTTCCGTGCCCTCGGCCGTGGGTTTCCCGTCAACGGTAAAGAAGGTATCGAAGTAGAGGATGAAGGAATTGACTTTGGTGCGCCGCTCGACGGTGGAGACCAGCTTGAAGGAGGATACAAAGTCGAGCTGGCGCGGCGTGATCACGCCGAGGTGCAGGTCCTGCGTAGAAGGGTCGAGTCAAATAACGGGAATATTTGAGCTAGAGTTACCTTGACGGTGTACGGCACGCTGAGTATTGTCTCTGGACCAACGACGTCCACGATGGCTTCGTCGTAGAGCTCTGCCGCCATCGTCGAGAGATCGAAGCCTGCAAGGATGTTGAAATAAATTGAACGAAACAAACGCATAGCATCACGTACCATAAACATCGTTCCAAAAGTCGACTCGGTCCTTGGAGACTTCGCGTGCATCGCACAGCGCCAGCACCATTTTGCACTGACTCGGGGCCATCACACCCTCCGGGCGGAGGAAACGGTCCCGTGCGCGCAGCACGGAATCGAGCATCGACTCGTACAAAAGCGCGTAGCCCATCCACTCAGAAATGATGATGTCTACCTGCTGGACACCGTCCGGCAAAGTAATATCCTCGACCTTACCGCGGATGACGGTAATGATGTCGTCTAGGCCGTTAGCTTTCACAATCTTCTCCGCCTTTTCGGCGATGTCGCTCGCGTCGACGGCAAACACGCGTTTTGCACCCGATCGGGCTGCAAAGAGGGAGAGGATACCGGTACCGCAACCTACGTCAAGCACGACGGCGTCGCGGAACAGCGACGGGTTCTTGAGGATAAAGTGCGCATAGGTTGAGGTGCGCACTTTATCCTGAATCATAACGGCATGTATGTCTACAAAGACTTTCAGAATACAAGGCATTGCGGCGTTAACGATGAGATACCATTGGCTTCGTAGCTCTGGAAATAGTGCGAATCATCGTCGCGGGCAGTAGGAGCGGCCCCTGCCACTGGTCCGGGCTCGTTAACGGCGGCAATCAGGCTCGAGATGTCGAGCTGTTTTCCGACGAGAATGCGATAATCTGCTAAGTCCTGCTTTGCCGAAGCCAGGCGCTTTTCTAGAGCATCAATCCGCTTTTTAGGGTCACTATCTTCGGCGTCAGAATCGGACCAATCGTCCGGCTGCACTTCTGCTAGTTGTTAAGTGTCGGTTCCTAAGGAAATGAGAGCATTTACGGAGCAATGGGTCATCTTCCACAGTCGGATGAAGATATTCATCCGACAAAAACAACGCCTCGGCTCCAGTCAGTGCTGCGACGACGGCTGAGCTCGGATTCTGAAAGAATTTGAGGGCTCAGAAGTATAATCGAGTGGCATGCGCACCGTTTTTCGGATGAAATTGATCAATCGGATGCGTTTGTGGGTGTCCAGCGCTGGGTGAAAGCATGAGAGAAAGGTCTTTGAAAGAGAGATTTACCAACACAATTCGCTACAAAGAGCATCTAAATCAAATCCATGGCTTGCTTTGTCGTACGCCAGAGCTTCCTGCACAGATGGAAGTACTTTGTCCTCGAATAATGACTTGCACGGTCTCTGCTCCATCGAGTCCGAAACCCAGTCATCCCAGGTTTCTTCTTCATCGTCCTCGGAGCTCGACAAACTGCCTTCCTCGCTGCCACTGTCCTCCTCGGGTATGGTCGAGCGCGGAGGGAGACGGACACTCATGGTGGATAAGGAAAAGGTGAGGCCCGGCAACTCAAACCACCATCTGATCGCCGGTTTGATTGGGCGCGGTCTCGTGATCTCATCGGAACGAGCGCGTTTTTTTCCGTCCTTTCAACCACTTGAGGTTCTTATGAGGATGCTTGCGTATTTTTCGATTAAGTTAGGGAGCTTTATCTTTCTTTAACCACACAACAGTTATGCATCTGGCAATATTTTGCTGCCGCAACAACTGCGGCCCAGTTTCGATATTCTTGGCACCTGGGCCGCTACCGAATCAGACGTGAAGGATGGCTGAGATTCCCGGTTCATATTCATTGGTTATCAAAGACAGTGTACTCGGCTGCGGACGGGCTTTTGCTGAAAAACGGCTGCTGGCCCCACCAAGCTTCAAGTTGAAGTCGCCACCCCGGAGTGCACAAAAATATCCCTCGTTGCCACGATGTACCCTTTGACTCTCCCTAGATAGCTATTGTCAACCTCTATGACAATTAAGGAATCTAAAAACCTTAAACCTGAAATCGAAAGAAAGGCTGCAGCACCAAACACTCGGTCCCGACATTCGGGCATTATTTTGCCTTTTTTGTCTGAGTGGACTTGGTGCGCGTCCTTAGGAACTCATCCAGGATTTTCTGGTGGTCTCACCGGGTCCTGGCAAACAACCTCAGTTTCCCCAAATTCCGCGGATGATGTTCCTCCGATATCATAAACGCCGATAATGCCGTCACACAAACGAGCGCAGTCCCCAGATACGATCAGCAGACTAAATGGTTAGTCCAGCTGCGCAAGCACGACATCCGTTTGTGTCTTACAAATCGCAATTTTGCATCTGCTCGGCTGACTACAGTAATTTCTAGAGTGAGATTGAACTTGAGAGACTTTTGCCCGAATATTCGGAAGCGGTAAAAAAGAGATTTCTTTAGAGGCTTTGATCAAGAGTGTTCCTGAAAGTATATACCACCGTGTCGCTGCAAGGCGCCTATCTTGCCAAGAATTTAGAATTTGAAAGAAACAAGGAGCGTGGTGCCTGGTTGACTCATCAAACTTGATTACTATATAGTACCGCACTCCAACTTTTTGTTTATTCCATTTCATTATATGAGCATACACCATGAGCAGCCTCCGCTCTTCGCTCTCTGGCTCGCATTCTGGCTCCTCTGCATCGGTGCACTCCATCGCGAATACGGTGACCTCAACGGCCCCCCTCACCGCTGCCTACCGCCCGCCGCCCAAAGATTTCGCCGCTGCCTTCGGGAATCTCCAGGCCTCGTATGGCATGGGTGGATTTGCCGCGCGCGAGATTAGCCCAGTGAAGAAGAAGGAGCGCAAGCGGCCCCAGGGTCGCGCTAGTCCTTCCAACGCCAGTCCGAGGCACGAATCATCCCAAGGACCATCCGCGCGCATGGACCCCACTCCCACTCACACATCTCCCCTCGCGCGCCGCCTCACTTCGTCATCCGAGCGCGTAGCAGACACCCCGGAGCCACCGAGAGAAACGCCCCCCACTGGGCGGGAAGTAGAAGAGAAGGGGAAATCGGGCGTGGCATGGCTGAAAAAGATGCTCGGGCTTCATAAAGGTGCGGTCTTCTCCTCCCCTCCGGAACCGCGCTAACTGCCAGTCAGGGAGCAAGTGACGGCGCTATCGATGCCTTTTCGTGTCCGGTCATCTCCTTTCACGTTGCACTATATTTCTCACTACACCACCACATACACCTGCGCGTGGATTACACTCCCTTTTTACTGTACCACCACCCATGAACCGTAATCCTTTGTTCTTTAGACAATCGCCTACGGTATAGTCGGGCATTTGGCAACGCCCGCCCCAAGGCATTAACTTTTTTTTCGAGGTACCAATCTCCACTTTGGCAAGTCGGGTCCGAACTTGAGCACAACGGCGTGGAGTCACCTTCGAAGGAAAATCTCCCTCAAGAAGCGAAATGCCTATCATTGGATTTTCCCTGCCCCGTCGCCGAAGCATTCAACGGTGAGGCTTCCGGCTCTTGTGCAACTGGGGCTGTTACAGGACTGACTCATGTTATTGATATAATGACGGGAAGTCACAGTGATATCCTCCAACGACAGTACTTACTTCCGAGTCGATACCGTTTCAATTTTAGGTGCTGTCACCAGCCGAGACAACCGTCTCAATCGATAGAAAGTCAGTCTGATATTTTCCGGGAAGGCGGTATTCACGGGGCGCTGAGAGGCTCCTAAGTTGATAGATGCGAGCACGCCCGCACCGCGTGGCAACTCGGGTACGGCTGCGGGCCTGAATTAAGGAGCCGATTGAGGACGGTCGGTCCGACTAGTCTTGTTCAATGCCTAGTCTCGATCATTTTCATTGCCCTTAAGACGACCCCGTTGCACGCAAGATCTAGACTGGTAGTTATCAGGCAGATACAATGTCTGCCGCCGTACCAACGATTCAGTCCACTAAACGGCAGGTCGCTCGGTGACTATGACGGGTAGAAGATGATGATGATTGAGAGTCTCCATTCTCACAATTTCTCCGGGAGAAGCAAAGATATGCTTCGGACCGATGGACTTTTTGACTTGGGCCGGTAACTCAAGCCGTCGTTTGTGTTAACACCGTGACGTTGTTCCGTATGTGCGTTAACTTGATCCTGCGGATAGCGGAGCGACCTTGTCGCACAAATGTCGCACGCGGATTTTGTTAGGAGCCGTTCGCGAGAAGTTGGCTCTCCTCACCTGTATCCCGTAATACTTTGCTGCGCTCAACTGCGGCCCAGTTTTCAACACATGGAGCCCACCAAATCGACAGCCCCCAAGAGGAACAAGGCTCCATATCTGCATAGATCTTCAGCGCCATACCGGTAACGTTCTCGCGCCGTCCATCCAAAAAAAAAAAACCTCGCGGCAGCGCCAAGTTCAACATGTTCGTTTTCGGCAATCACCGAGGTGCGATCAAATGGGATCAAAAGACAAATTATAGTTTCTTCGACGGAACCAAGCCAAATCGCAGTAAAACGGTCTAAGCTTGGTCTACGCACCTCCCGCCCAAATCTCACATTTTCTTCAAATTTCTTCCTAGAGCTATGGTCGAGTCACTGCAAGGTACAGCCCGACACTGCTGGGTGTCGGTCCGGCACGCGAGTCATGCGGTCTAGGGTTTCACTTCAGTCCACTGAGTCGGGTTGAGATTTTTTAGACAGACCATATACCAGCCGCTATGAGGTGAACATCCTCCGCAGATGTCGCGATGATAAGCCAGAAATTATCTATCACCATGGGCTCGACGGGGATTGCAAGAAAAGTGGGGTATGGATAAATCGAAACAGCGGGTTCCTAGCGCCCACTGTGATTCACCTTGCTGTTCACCGATGGCACTCCTGCCGACATAGTTATTTGTCACAAACAAATACCTCACCTAGCAACTTGAATATAGCGAGGTATAATGTGAGCCGACAACTGACTACGGTCGGGGTACTCACGTACCGAGGCTCGCCCTAGTTCACGCCTCGAGCTCAGGGATCGTCTCATGGTGCAAGCACGTAGGACAAGAAAAATATCCCACGATCAAGATCTCGTTTCCCCTATGGCCCTCCAGGGTGTAGAAGTCCAAATTAAAAAACGAGTTCTGCGATGTCAGCGGCGACGCTCGCAGGGAACCCAGCATGACTCGGGAGTTGATAGCCAGGATCAGGATTATTCCTGGCAGCACATGAGACATTTAACAGCATGGAAAAACTCATTGATCTGCATCGGTCAGTTTTCACAGGCACCACGATGGCCAGCAGCTCCACGCACCCGTCTCGCACCTCGGTGGACTCGGTGACACCCCTAGGAATTAGCTATCGTCCGCCGCAGAAAAACTACGCCGCCGCGTTTGGCGCCCTGCAGGCTACGTATGGCACGACGGGGACACCGGCGGTCCCTCGTCGCACAGAGAGTTCTATCGCCAAAGACTCGAAGAAAGCCTCCACTAAAAAGCCCGCCTCGGTTCCAAACGATACTGTGGGGCCAAAAGCCGACTCAGATGGGAGAACGAGCGGCGTGAAAGCTGTAGGTAGAAAGATAGTCAAGGCTGTTGGCCTTGCGGCGAGGGCGGTGTTCGGAAGAGGTAAGCATGGTGCTCGCAGTGTGGCGGCAGCTCGGTGATGTTGTACAGGGAACAAGCAGCCTCCGAAAGCGTAGAGGCATATACAGCGTACATCCCGACGGTGCATCGAGGGCTTTGGCGAAAAAAGTTCGGGCTGTATGTACACACGTCTTGTGCGAACAACGCTGTCTAGATGCCCGTTGCAATAATTACTAGCTCGCTCTGCACCGCCGTTGCCTAGAGTCTTGACGCCGGAGATTTTGCCGACCTCAGAGGCCTGCACGTCGACCGTGGTTGGGGTTTGAGGTTTGAAAGCCGGAGGACAGACCCCGGGATCAGGAAGAGTGGAAACATAATCCCTTTCTCGACACGCAGCACCGAGAACCGTTTTTATGTATTCCATGGTCGGTCGAAGAATAAAAGCATCGGGTGCAGGTGAGTAAACGATTATCATCGGATAGATTTTAAACATCGTGAGCAGCAGCACAACTTCGTTGGAAAAAATGAGAGAATGTGGAGAAGCAAAGTAAAGACGTACACAGAAAGCATATTTCTCAAGATGTTTCCATCTCATCCTCCTCTTCTTCGGAAGCATCGCCACCGACTACGTTTTGAATGTGCAGCCAAACTGATTTGGCGGCAGCGGATGCCAGAAGCTTGCATTGTGCGAGTTCCCTTTCATCAAACGACCGAGCAGACTTCCAATTCGTCCACACGCATCGCGCATCATCCAGGCCATCCCCAAACGAAAAGGCAAAGCAGCCACTGGCTTCGAGGACCGCTTCCTCCTCCTCGCCCGGGTCAACTACGAGGACGGGATTTATCCGTCCTACGGCGACAGCGCACACCACACCCTTCATTGGGATGGAGCCGGCATTCAATAGCGCGACGGTGCTGGCGTTTATCATCGCCGCCACCAGAGTGTCGTAAGATTTTGTACGGGTCGGGCTAAGAGACTGAATTACAAGTTGAATAAGGGTGCGGGGATTTTGAGACAGAATCAGCGATGGGATGAGGGCTGCGCGTATGGTTGCCGCCAAGGACTTGCTTTGGGTGGCTGGGACATTGGATAGCGGGCGAATGAGGACCTCGAAGGTCGAGAGGGACGGGTTTTCGGCTGCAAGTCGGACTTCTATGGGACCAGAAACAGATGCTAACGCCACCGTGTCTCCTGATAGAAAACAGTAAGCGTTTGGGTGGCAAAAAGCGAGAGAAGAAAGAAGTACCAAAACCAAACCGTGCAGAACCATCCACTCTCGCTAGGCCATCCAAGACCACTTTCAGGGGACGGGATTCGTCTATCTCTCTGCCTCCGCGACGCGTCAAAGCCATAAAGTCGAAACGCAGGTGGTGGCGGGAGGGAAGGCGTTAGTCCCATCAATTAGCAAATGCAAATAAACACGGAGTCTCCCGATTGGGCAACAAGATTTAATTCCTAGTTCAACCTCATCCAATCGGTCCTAGGACGAAGACATTGATCTCATAATTATTCTCCTTCGAATATCTTTTTAATTCGTATAACTCCCTCGAGAGTCGAATGCAATCGAAACCGTGGGAATGTTCAAACTTTGAAGCTCCAATCAGAATTCTCCTTGTCGTAAGCACTCTCTCTTCCATCATCATGTCCGAACGAAAGGTCGATGGCCTCGTCTGCCTGCACTTCGAGCCACTCCCAGGCATCCCAGAAGACGATGTGAGCGGTGAGTTATAGAATAGTGGACGAACGACCCAACCGAAGCAAGACTTGGTAGCCTGGTTCTCCAAGGTGGAGTTGAAGCCGATGGCGGCACTTCTACCTCAGGAATCCGTATGCTAGCGGCGCGTCGATATGCCTTAGCCCCTCGTTGACGACCTCATATTTCTAGGCGACGGCCGCCAGGTACCAAGCCACTGGGTCGCAGACACCGGGGTGGATGATATTGTACGATGTCGATAGCGACACCCAGCTAACCGCCGGAATCTCACCACAACAAGTCGGGTCTGGAAAAGAAATGAGCGGAATTTGCCTCAGTCGTCGAACATACAACCTCATCGGAACTGCCATAGCCCCAGAGACGAGCGTCGCGGACCTTCCCGGAAAGTATCTGATAACTGCGAGCTTCGAGATCGCCCCCGAGAATGAGGTGGACTTTAACGCGTGGTGCGTGGGTGGTCTGCTTCGACCTTTATATATTTTGTACTTAGACTCTAATCGAAGGTACGACCAGGCAAGTTGGGACTCCTACCTCACCGCTCAGTCGGATGCTCGTTCAATTCTAACTCAGATAAAACACTTCAGGAACACATGGCCATGGTCGCTCGTATCCCGGGATGGAAGCGCGGCAGGCGGTATAGGCTTGTGGACGCCCAGCAGATAGTCAACGGCCAAGAGTTGGCACCGACCAAACTCCCGCCCAAATACCTCGCAATCCACGAACTGGACAATGGGAATTTCGAGCAGAGTGCAGAGATGGGAGAGGCGCGGGGGACTGAGTGGGCGCAGCGGGTAATCAAGGGCGCGATTCGGCGGGAAGTGAGAACGTTCCGCCTCCAGGAATCTCGTGGGGGCGAGACAAAGTAGGAAGGTTTATGCTTTGAGTGTACATACCAACAGTCTCACCTACAACAGCAACCAGTTTGGTTGAAGATCCAATCGTTTTACGAAAAGGAAAATCTTCATCCCTTCGACCGGAGAGTTCAGTGACGGAAATTCAATCTCAGCCGTTCAATGATAACATCTGAATTGCGCTGAAAATTATAAGTCAACTACTACTCATTTCTCTACTTTCCATTTATTTCCATTCAAACTTTAATACCGTGCTTGATTTCTAATCAAAGGAAAACGCCTCCCCGAGAATGTGCTCGGTAACCGTCCACAAGGCGGCTGCGTTATTCTGAAAGATATGTGAGTAAGGAAGAAAAAGAAGAAGCGAAGCGGACGAAGCAGAGTCCAAACGAGAAGCAGAAAAGGAGTGCAAACCCTCGACAAAGAGTGGAACGAAGAGCAAGAGCAAGGTCAGAACTCACGGGATCGCGGGCGATGGGCCCGATCTTGTCGTTCGCCTCGATGGAGTCGACGAGGTATGCGCCGGGACAGGCTGCCCCAGAAAGTAACTTGGTAAGTTACTTAGCATTGTAAGGGCGCAGTTAACCCACCATCAAAACGAGTATCGAATGCCGCGGCCACGGTACTGCGATCGTTAATTTAAGACAGGACAGGTTGAACAACGCAACAACTTACGTCGCCGCCCCTTGAGCCATCGTCTTCCATTCGTATTTCTCGGTGTTGGGGAGGCCTTCGGGGGTAAGTATCCCTGCCCGTACCCATTGAGGTTAAATCGTTGAATCAAGGCACAACCTTCACGAACCGATGGAAATCATATGCGCCTTGTTCGACTCCTTGGTGTTTATGTTCGTCGCGATGACTGCAAAAACAAGTAGAGTTAGTTGGTGTTGAAGTCCATGTATATTTATCGCACGTACGTCCAGGATGCAGACTATACCCATTGATTTTTCCTCCCGAGCGCTTCGACAATTCACCAGCAAAGAGGATATTCGCCGACTTTGTCTGCCCATAGCGCGCGAAGGGGACCTGCTCCGGCGAAGAGTGCGCAACGGCGCCTTCAGTGAGCTCGAAGGCGGTGATGAATGCGTGCGCGCCGCTGGAAACGTTGACCACGCGCGGGGTGTATGTTTCCGTGCGCGCGGCGAGGAGCTTGGGCGCGAGCAGCTTTGTGAAGAGGAAGGGCCCGATGTAGTCGGTGGCCATTTGTTTCTCCAGGCCGTCGACGGTGAGGTGGTACTCGGCGTCACCGCAGGCGGCGTTGTTGATCAAAACCTGTGGTTCGGTCAATCTTTCAGGGCTCCTTGCTAAAGAGGTTAATACGAACGTGAAGCGGTTCGGGGTACGCATTGACTTCGGCGGCAGCCTTACGGACCATAGCCAGGGACGACAAATCGAGCACGAGTTGGCGGATGTTCGCGGCCGGCAGTTCCTTCTTTATAGCTTCTTCAGAAAGTCTCAGCCTGCAGAAAGAAAATTTAGAGAGAAACATGGAGAGGACAAAAAATAATATAATATAGACCTCTCCGAGTTATAGCCCGTAATGATCACAAGGTTTGCGTGTTTCGCCAGAACGCGAGCCGCCTCGAAACCAATCCCGCCGATCGATGTGCCAGTAATTAACACTTCTCAAATCAGAAACATCGCGTTCAGGAATGAAGTGCTTACCATTCTTGCCTTTGATTTGGTCGGCAAAGACGGTGGCAACGTCTTCTGCGGTCGTTGTGAGTGTGAAGGTGGGCAAAGACATGAAGGTTAGGAACAGGCCCGAATTTGAATTTCGTGATGACTGAGATCAGAGATGTTCGTACTGACAGCACAAGTTGCCGTCGGGATCTTCCGTTCGGATCCCCGAAGTGCATCATGATTCACAGAAAATCGTGTTTCCAGATGTTGACAAGATGTTGAACTACGAAGCGCGAGAAGGTCGCACTTCGATTTCAGTCGAAGTGCGCAGATCATGAGTTCGACTCTCGCAGAACCACATTTTCCAAAGTTTTTGCACCTAGCAACCTAACCAGTGTGTTCAACAGTCGATCAACTGAGTAAATTTAGGCTCGCATCCTCGCTATTACCACCGCAAGTGATGAGGCTTCAGGCACATCCACGATTTTGGATGAAATTTCCAAAGCTTCGGCCATCTCGGAGATGTTTTATTTCGGTATTTTAGTATTCAGATATTCTAAGCTTGTCCTTCCTCCAGTGGGGTGTCTTTCTCGGTAGTGCAGACTCCGCGAGTCTTGGTTGGACCGTTCACAGGCCGAACAATCCAGATGTTCCGACTTGAATCAAGTTGAATGAGGATCCCATGATTCCCATCCGAGAGGACTCGTGCGGCGTGGAAGCCGTACAGGCCCCCTAAAAATATTTGCAACTGACCCAAACCAGGGTGTTGTGTGTTGCTACAATGACGAAGACTCCGATGTCTTCCTTCCAAGCTTTAACTACTATGCAGCAAGGATTGGCCCGACGGTACGTATTCCCGGTTCAAGAATTTTGAAACCACTTTGTTGAGAATGTTTCCCCTCTTTGCCTTTGACATTTATCAGACCAGATCTTCTTTGGCAGTTGAGAGTGCATATTAATAATAAAAGCGCTAACATGCCAGTGAATCCTTGGCACTGAATCATGACAATCTTTTGTGTTCTCAACCGAGGCCCTGCAATATGAATCAAAACATGGTGGAATACTATCGCACCTCGACGATTCAGTCAACCTGCCACTTGTGCCCTTTGTTCCATCTGCTCGGCCTCACATCCTTTGACTTTCACATCCCTTTGAGAGATCGTAGATATACTTGCTTCATAGTCTGTCGCTGGAGTACCATGAACTTTGACTTTGATGCTTGACTCCAATTTCCTCAACTAATTGCTGATCATTCAAACCTCATCCTCATCCAACTTGAAAGTGCTCATTCAGAGTTCGTTTGTCCACGTGTCCGGCCTCCCGGGTGTCGGTTGAACTTGAGATTAACCCTACGGACTGTAACTCAGAATTAACCCCTCCACATTTCATTGTGGTTCGCAAGGTCTAGCTAGTATCAGGGATATATGTTCTAGCTATCGGGACACTCAAGATTAATCATCGAACTGCAGGTTCACGCGCAATGATTTCGATCAATGTCCCATCACAGATTTCCCACGGTTCAACTTACTGTCTTTGGTTATTATCAATCAGTTCTGCTTTCCACCTTTGACTGAGAGTCAATTACTTAGCTCTCTCTCAAATCTACCTGGGGAATTTAAGGCTATCACATGAATCCTATCAGAATTGAGTACACCCTCCTCATTCTACGTATTATATATATGTACTTCCTCCCCCACCTCAGATATTGCAATTTCGACACAGGTCGGCCAAGGTTTTCAGTTTGAGTGCCCTAGATAAGCTTCACCTTGTTTGCTATGACTCATTTGAATTTTATCCCTGGTATTTCCACTTACAGTAAGCAAGACTTACCAGACTTCCGCGGAAGCTTGGAAAATCCTTTCGACAGTCAATCTGCTCCAAGCAAGTTTGAACCTCGGATTTCTCGGTGATGGGTTGAATTTCAAGCTTCTTGAGGTTCTTATCGATGAGTTGGCGGATTTTAACCGGAGGTATGATTTTCTTTCAAGCCATTCTATGGTGTGGCTTGCTGTCCCTGGCATTTGGGATTCGATTCGACGACGGCCAGAATTTGAAACGGTGGATTATATTCACCTGAAGCAAATACAGCTGGTGTTTATTTAGGTCAGTATGCTTAGATTAACACAACAAGACCGACAACCCACCTATTGATACATGCGAGCCACAACTTTACCGTGATGCGACTCGTTTCTCTCTTCCTCTACCGATTTACCTACCTATTAAATTACAATACCAAACCCATCATGTAGATACTTAGCCTCACCTTTAGGGTACCTCTATCGTAGCCATTACAGGCCCACGACTGATGATGATACTGATGACGATGATCGGATTTTAGTTGAATGTTGACTCACCGGTTAGATCTACAGTACTACTTGAATTTCTTTGTCCATTTCAACTACCGACACTTCATGAGATATTGAGGGGGCTTCCTGCAGGTTGCATATCATCCCTGCACCCATTACGTCGAAGACTAGCCATCGTAACGGTATGACTAACCATTGGCGTGTTCCATTCCTATAGTCTCCTACCCTCAACTTCACTTTCATTTGACCGGAATGTCTAACCCATCCTCATTTATTCAAGTTTGTCTGCCGTTATCATCCATATTAGAACACATCCAACTGACCTTTCGAGGTCCATGTCTACATATCCAACTCTACCGACACACAGCTTAGAAGTGCATTTGCGGGTAAATGGGTACATGATATCTCACGGTGTCGTTTGCATTAAACCTTGTATGAGTGGGAAACAAAGCGAGCTCAACCAAGAATAAAGACGACTCACCGGGGAGGCGGAGCACCCGACTTTGAATGGAGTACCCTGGCTCAAACGGCAAAGAGCATCTCCGCTCTCAGGTGTCCCACCTATTAGGGATTAAAAGGCGTAAAAGGAAGGGGAAGGACTCGGGTTGATAGCTAATTATGTCTGTAATATACTTCTACCTATGCAAAAGACATGTACATCAACTTGCAAACTTTTTAAAAATGTGGTTCCCCGAGATTCGAACTCATGATCTGCGGACTTCGACTGAAATCGAAGTGCGACCTTCTCGCGCTTCGTAGTTGAACAGAGAAGTTCCCGCCAGCCCGTCTAAACACCCAAAACGATGCATCGATGCATGGCGGATTTGTGTTTTTTGGCGTCTTCCTGCAAGGATGTCCACGCGCCTAACCCGAATCGCTTTTTTGGCTCCTTCCGGGTGCGGGGAGATGGTTTGAAAGTCTGGAATACTTACCCGACGCTCGCGCGCTATAGGCCTGTATATTTTTTATCTGCTTTCGGATAGTTAGTCCCTCGGCTGGCATCGTGGGATCCGATCAACCGCCGATCACCTCTCCCTTGCAACTTCATCGCGCGCGGGCAAGTACCCAGCAATGCGAGGTGCGCTCTGGTCTAATATGACCGGGCTCTACGACTAATTCAATGGCAGCACCAGATCCCGACGACGACGCTGCCGCATCGAAAGTTTGGGCAGTCTATGTTTCGGAGGCAGAAAAATACGACAGATCGCTGGTGGAGAGCTGGAAAAGCGACATGGAGGGCATGCTCATATTCGCAGGTGTTCTGCAGCAGACTCTTACTGGTTTAATTTCTGTTCTAATGTTCTAGGCGGGTCTCTTTTCCGCCAGCCTGACGGCGTTCATCATCGAGAACTACAAGATGTTGATTCCGGACTCTGGCGACTCGACGGTCCAACTCTTGGCGCAAATTTCGCAGCCAGCTTGCTGCGGCTGCCAACGGGAGCACATTCCAGGTCCCACCACCCACGCATTTTTCCGTGCCGACGACGTCCCTCGTATACAATGCACTGTGGTTCATCAGCCTTGGGCTCAGTTTGACCTGTGCACTTATTGCGACGCTCCTGGAACAATGCGCCCGAGACTTTTTGCACAAGGTCGACAGCGCTCCGCCCTCGTCATCCGCGCGCGCGTATTCTCGTTTCTGTACTACGGCCTGAAAAGCTTCAACATGTACACCGTCGTGGACATCATGCCTCTGCGTGCCATGTGGTAGACCAGGGCTGCCGCAGCAAGGGTGACGCAAACGGTCCGCCGACGGCACATTTTGCTGCGCTCGCGGCCCGGTGTGCAACAATATCTCTGAAAAACGCATGGACCTCGGAGGTAGTGCAGCTGAATTCTGAACCAGCAGAAGTGTACAGACCACTTGGATATGCAACCGATTTTTTACATGGTTAAGGTCTTGTTTCCGATCTGAACAAGAATTCTAAGTTCAGCTCGGCTGATTGGTGTCGGGTTCCCAGATATGTAAGCGTGTCGAGTTATAAAGCCACATACGCTAAAGCGCAGCAGTTCCTTGTTCTCGACTCACTTCAGCGAAATGAAGACCCTCTCCAGTGTTCTCTTTGCGCTGCTTCTTTCCGTTGTTTCCGCCGATCCCAAAGGCTACGAAATCCGCAGAGGCGACGAACAACCGTTCATTCACGTTCCTTTCGCCAATGCCGACGACTACAAGTCCGGGAAGGTTCACATGATGATGATGGACGGAATGAACGCCGTCGTTGAAGAAATCCGTGCAGATGTCGTCCGTGCGACGGGCATATTCGACCCGATGGAGGGTCTGGAGGCCATCACGGAATACACCCCCTGCATAGACGGCTACGCCGGCACCAAGGCCAACAGCACCTTCATGTGCCGCAATCTCGACCTTGCCTCCTTCACGCCGCATCGCGATTTGGGGAGTACCGCCCAGGTTGGGAACGATATCTGGTGAGTACAGCTTTGGCGCTATTTCCTGTTTGACAACTCTTAAATATTATTTTCTCCAGGGGCTGGGCGCACACCAGCGATGGAGTAGCCAGGGAGTTCGGTCTCGTTGCCCAGATGGATGGCACTGCGTTTGTGGAGGTTCTTCCTTCCGGGCAGATCACATACCTCGGCCGTTTGCCCACGCAGAGCGTGAACAGTGTCTGGAGAGACATCAAGGTCATCGGGGACTATGCATACATTGGCAGCGAAGCTCCAGAACATGGCATTCAAGTTTTCGATTTGCTGAAGGTGGCGCCCATCGTGCAGTTGATTTTCCTTACTAATTATCCCTATCTAGCTCCTCGACAGCTCCCTGTTCATCACTCCCAGGGAATTCAGCATTGCCACTGATCTGACTTCCCACTACGATGGCCTCCCTGAGGGCTCGTCCCACAACATTGTCTCTCATGCGGGAAAAAATCTCATTGTCGCCGTCGGTGCAACTCCGCGTTTGGGGTATGATTCTGACTGCCTCTTGTTCAATTCTCAACTTGGAATCATTTCTTTAGTGTCTGCGGTGCAGGTCTCATCTTCGTTGACGTTTCCGACCCGAAAAACCCTCAAACTGTTGGCTGCGCGGGTGAAGATGGATACGTCCACGAGTACGTGTGTCCGCAACTCCATTATCTCAACGCTAATCTAGCCACTAGTGCACAATGTCTGACCTACTACGGCCCCGACACCAAGTATAACGGCTCTGACATCTGCTACTCGTTCAATGAGGTGAGCCTCAACCTTTCTTCTTTTTTCATATTTATCAAGGACCTTGCACAGGATACGTTCACGATCTACAATATCACCGATCCCGCAGAGTAACTGAATCTCTGTATACCTTTCACGGTCGCTTATCCTTCGCAACAGCCCATCCATCATCTCGGCGACGTTCTACTACGGCGTGAGCTATTCCCACCAGGGCTGGGTTCACGACGAGAAGAACCAGGAATACCTGTACATGAACGACGAGCTGGACGAAGCGTTAATGCGCGGTGCGCTGCCTGGGAGCCCTGATTTATGGCTCACTCCGATTGAAATGCAGGCTGGGCAACGGACCAGAAGACCACAACTTACATCTGGGATATCAAGGATCTCTCCCGCCCGATCCTTACGGGTCACTACAAGTCGCCCGTAGTCGCCATTGACCACAATCTATATGTTCATGTGAGCACTCGATACTTTCTTTCCTTGCTTCGTCCACTTACGCCCCTGGACCAGAACGGTCTCATTTATGAGTCGAACTACAAAAGTGGACTCCGAATCGTCGACGCATTCAGCGTTGCCGAGGATCCCACCGGTTCCGGGTTCTTTGAGACTGCCTTCTTCGACGGTGCGGTCTCCCAAATTCTCCTGAGACTCAAACTCTAACGCTCTGTTCCTTTGAAGTTCACCCCGAGGACGACGCCAAAGGCGGCGAGGCCGTGTTTGGTGGCGCCTGGTCGGCCTATCCCTACTTCGACAGCGGCAATATCTTGGTGAACACCCTTGAACGGGGGCTGTTCGTCGTCAAGTTGAATATTAGTAAGACGGATTAAATGCCAGCGGCAGCGTGTTTGTGTTCAGGTAGTACCTGAATTGTGTCAAAACCCATTATGTATCGCCCTCACTCAAATATCCAAAATTTGTACCTCTACTCTTCCAGCCAATCCTAATTCCGATTTGTTTGTACCCCGCGTGACCGTGGAATTGACAGTGTGAACTTTGTTGTGATCCGCGCGCTTAATCACGTTTCCTCACTGAAGCTCATCGCGGCGGGAAGCATTGAGCAATGCGAGGTGTGTTCTCAGCCGATAACTCCTCGTCCTACGACTAATATGATAGCCCCGGATCCCGATGACGACGCTGCCGCGTCGAAAGTTTGGGCAGTCTATGTTTCGGAGGCAGAAAAATACGACAGATCGCTGGTGGAGAGCTGGAAAAGCGACATGGAGGGCATGCTTATATTCGTATGTGTTTTCCAGTAAACCCTTCCTGTGCTAATGTATCAATGTTCCAGGCGGGGCTCTTCTCCGCCAGTCTGACAGCTTTTATTATCGAGAGTTACAAGACATTAATTCCGGACTCTGGCAACTCGACTGTGCAACTCTTGACTCAAATTTCGCAGCAGCTCGCCGCGGCTGCCAACGGGAGCACATTTCAGGTCCCACCACCCACACATTTTTCCCCGCCGCCGACATCGCTCGTATGCAATGCACTCTGGTTCATCAGCCTTGGGCTCAGTTTGACCTGTGCGCTGATTGCAACGCTCCTGGAACAATGGGCCCGAGACTTTTTGCACAAGGCCGACATGCGCTCGGCCCCCGTCATCCGCGCGCGCGTATTCTCGTTTTTGTACTACGGCCTGAAACGCTTCAACATGCACACCGTTGTGGACATCATCCCTCTGCTGTTGCATACCTCCCTCATCTTCTTCTTTGCCGGTCTCGTCGCCTTTCTCCTCCCCGTCAATTCTGTCGTCACATACATCGCCGTCGGCCTGCTGGTCGTCGTCGTGACGGCATATGCCCTCCTCACCGTCCTTCCCATCTGGTACCCCGACTGCCCGTATCACACCCCGCTTTCAAACACCTTTTGGCGCATCTCGCAATTCTCGCTCAAGAGGTGGTTGACCTGGAGGAATCCGGAAATGTGGAGGGAAACTGTGGTCGGTGCAATGTTCCGCCAGGCGATGGCGGCGTCACCTGCCCGCGCTGCTCGAGATTATCGGGCCCTAGTCTGGACTGTGAAGTCACTGGCTGACAACACGGAACTGGAGCCCTTCGTTGAGGGTCTCCCGGACCTGCTGTGGGGCCCGGAGAACAGGCGGTACACGTACGAGGATCACATCCAGCAGCTCACGCGGACGGCGGATTTAGGCCTACTCTCGCGCATTGAAGAACTGCTTCGAAGTTGTCACAGCGGGCTGCTTACCGCACCGGCGCGTACGCAGCGAGAAATCGCTTGCTATAAGGCCCTGTGGGCAATAGCTAGCATCCAAACTTCCCCCATCCTTCCTCGTACTCCTCTGCCTCTTGACTTCTGGCAATTCGCTCGCCATTACAACTGGCCATCCCCAGACCTGGGCATGCATCACTATTCCCGCTCCGCCGTTCTACTGATGAAGAGAAGCATATTCTGTCATCTCCAATCACTGCTTGCCGTGCCCGTGAGTAAGCTTTCAGAGGATGTCAGCCTCGGACTTGTTCCAGATCTGAAGTCCTTCGTACACTACGTCAAAAGGCAACATTGGTATTGGGACGTCTCTTTTCCCGGCTTCATGACACAGAGACTCTTGCAATACTACAACACCACTGCCGATACTTCAAAC
This sequence comes from Mycena metata, assembly GCA_029378385.1. Taxonomy (NCBI): domain Eukaryota; kingdom Fungi; phylum Basidiomycota; class Agaricomycetes; order Agaricales; family Mycenaceae; genus Mycena; species Mycena metata. The sequence continues at coordinate 43,162 of JARKIB010000353.1, read as the reverse complement.
ACTGGTGATATCTCGGAACTTGTCGCCGATGTTGTGCAGGCCTTCGAGACGTTTTCGAAGCAAACACCTTACAAACTCTTTTTCGACTACTGCATCTGGGCGGCGGAACAAGAAACTCTTCCCTACCGCTTCTCTGAGACCGAGGAAATCATTCTCCCATCCGATAATCGTCCCGCCAATTTTGCCGCCTACGCGGCACTCTTAGAAGATGCACTGGCGAACATTGTATACCATATCCCATTGGATAGTTCCAAGTGGAGCGAACCCACCACACAATGTTTCGACATTGTCATCCAGCGGTTCTGTACCTTGTGGTCTCCAGAGGACTCAGATTCTCTGCCTATACCACACACATTGACTCGATATTTTGCTACTCGGAAGATCCACTCTGTCATTCACAACTGTCTATGGTCCAGCGGAATTATCCGTCCACTCCTGCATGCCATCCCGGCGACACTGTCCGGACCACTGGATTCCCGATATTGGCGACACCTGGATGCCCGTGAGGACACATTGACTACTCTGTGGCATGCCGCTTACACGGCACGGAGTTTTTTCACACCGCACATCTGCCACTCGATTCTCACCGCCCTCGCTGACGGCCCCAGAACGCCCGCGGGATTTTGGAGTACGGTCATGATGAAAACCGTCCTCGCCAGTTTTAAATCCGTACCGATGCCAGATGCGCAGGCAGATCCGACTCTTGTTGAAACACGATTAACTCTCCTCGCCGAATTTCTGGAGGGCTGGACATCTGATTTCACGCCGTACGAACCTGCCCTCACCATGCGCTGGATCGGTATCCTCGCCAAAGTAGCTAAATCGCAGCAACTTCGACTTGCAGCCAGCATAAACCGGGCACTCACCGCGCACATAGACAATCCACGATCATTTGAGGTGCTGGACGCCTTGATGAATTCGGCATTGGGAGTACCTATCTTCCGATGGCTTGACGAACCCACCGCGCGGAATCAAATCAAGAGCATTCTATCCGATTATCTTCAGAGACTCACATCGACTTCGAATCTCATCCAACACGGTGCACTTTTGCGAAAGCTCGAAGAAGTTGTGCGTTTATTGGAGTCTTCCCATCCCCCAGAAGAGTAGTAATGTACCGAAGTTTACTTGTGGCAGAGTTTTGTTTTATAATCCAGGAGCGACCTTATCGGTACTCAACCCGAATTCTTTGCGCCGAGGTTGAACTTGACTGCAATCTCTTGGCAATCTCCGCAGCACAACCTCGGCAAAGACGCGTCAGCTGCCGATCGCTGCCGGGCATTGCCTTGCACCGCCGCGCGCGCTTGCGCTTAACAACTCTCTCTTTCCTTCCACTCTCATCCCACTCTCATGCTCACCCACATAGTCAAGCGCGGCCTCGCCAACATCCAGGCGGCGACGCCGGAATACATCGCTCAGTTGAAGGCGGACGCTGAGGTCTATGAACAGGCCGGTCCCGAGATGGAGGTCAATCCCATTGAGGCGCTGCCCATTCTCATAACCGCCCTTTTCTTCCTGCTCGTTCTTGCCTCTGTAAGTCTTTCCTGACTCATTGCAATGAAAGCTGAAATATAACCATCGCAGATCCGTTATACGTTCGGTACTGTCGTGGCGACTCTCGCGATGGTCGAGTCTCCCTCGGCCGCTGTCGTCGTGGAACAGACGCTTCCCGCCTACAAGGACGAGGAGCCCCTCATCCCCACCGCCACGGACAAGGGCGCCGATGTTGAAGCCATGGTCGTCAACCGCAAGCCCATCACCGCCAGTCTGTGCGCAACCATGCGCCAGCTCCGCAGCGTCGGCGGCTCCTGTGCACGCTGGCGCGGCGCCGGCATGGGCATCGTCCACACCATCGCCCACGCCGTTGTCGCCAAAGTCCTCTTCGCCACCCTCGGCGGCCTCTTCGACTACAGCCTCGCCAGCCTCACCCTCGTCTCTATCCTCACTTCCCTCCTCCTCGCGCGCGTCCACCTCCTCTGGACGCACGCCATCATCGCGCACCCCTCCCCCAAGTCCTTCCTCCAGCGCATGGTCCCCCGCGCTGAGTGCAAGCCCCTGCTGGTGCCCACCCTGGTCCTCGGCGCCGCCCAGCAGGCGACCCTCCTCGTTCCCCTCGCCGTCGCGCAGCTCGTCCGTCTCCAGGACATCACTCCCGAAACCGCCCTCCGCACCGAGGGTTGCGCCGTCCTCCTCCTCGCCCTCCGCGTTCTCGCCGTCCCCGCCACCGCCGTCATCCTGGCCCTCTTCCTCCTCCTCCCCGCCGCCGCCACCCGCGCGCGCATCGAAGCCGCCCTCCTCCCCGCTGACATCCTCTCCATCGTCCCCATCGACCGCGCCCCCGCCGCTCTCAAGTTCACGGCCGCGTGGCGCGCGTTCGACCGCGCCGCGCGCCTGCGCGTGCTCAAGGTCTACGCCAAGATGGTGTTCTCGCAGACGGTGGTTGCGCTCGTCGGGATCTTGATTATCGCGGCGGAGGTGTATGTCATTGGTGGGGAGAGGCTGGGGATTTTCTTTACCGCTACGCGCGCGCAGTTGGAGCTTATGGCGATTGAGGGGTAAGGAGCCTGTGGGCCGTGGTGTCACGTTCGTTTAATCTCAAGTTCTTGGTTCGAGCCAGTAAATCTCTTGGTTGTTTGAAGTTATACATAGTAATGTATCCGATGGACATTTTGTCTCGAGGTGTCTCGTCCGGTTTCGGACCATCTAGGGATACGTAGATTCTTTCTCGTAGTTGTTGTCAATCAATCCGTCCATTCAACATGATTGCTCACCACTTGCGCACAAGGAGAACAGATGAGCGCACTCGTCGACCCTGCGTTGTACTTATTATCGTCCGGTGTTCTTCCCGGCCACTAGTCCTACCGCTTGCACTGGTGAATAGCAAGTCACTCGAAATCGTCTTAATGGCGACTACACTGGGGAGCTTTCACTGAAGCTAAACTGAAAGCTCAATTGTTAAGTACCGTGGCCAACTTTTATGTATATCTCATTCTTTCTTGGAGTCGAATGCATTGCTTTCTCAACGGGCCAGGTGTTCGTGAACAGCAAAGAGCTCACCTTGCCGTAAATCGGGCAACCCGGGGCTTCTCCTTCGTTAGAGTCGTCCAATGGCAATGGATGATATTGAATACAGCCTATAGGTACTCAACTGCGACGCAAAGGTTGAATCGAAAATTCGAACCTCAACCCTAAGAACCTTCCAAACCTCGTGGAGCGGAGCAAAGGCTCGTCGTTGGCTTCTGATGGCACAGATTAACAGGTGGACTAGGTGGTGAGAGTGTTGCCTGCCAGCGCGCCCCGCGCAGTGCTTATTGTCGACTGTAGGAACCATTTTTTGAACCCGAGTCTTTGACCACAAAAATATTAATTGGAGCAACCCATCAAGGCTTTCACAAGACTAGACAAAGACCCGGTGGCGAGAGGTATCGCGTCCGCATTCAGTAAGCTTAAATTCCTCATTGAACGTTTGGCGGGAGTCCTGGTTCGATTCCAGGCTGGGTCATCCGAACGAGAAGCTTTTGTTTTTTTTGCTTTCTTCATTCACAACCAGAACACTAACCCGTTCCCTTCCTTCGCTGACTCCACTAGTAGAATGCACTGAATGACTTCCATCGCGCTAGATCCATTGCATGAGGAAACGTGAGGTTCGGTTCAATCAGTCCATGGATCCACGCGCACAAGTCCTACCAACACGACGTTGTTTGAAGCGGATAGAAAGAACCCAGTGGCGAGAGGTGTCGCAACTCCACGTTATCTTTGGATCAGCGCGAGGTCTTGGTTCGATTCCAGACTGGGCCATAGTAAGCAACTCCCAGATTTTTTGATTTTTTCGCCCCGTATCGATCGCTCTCATACTCGCTAGGTTCTTCTGCTCAAGACCTCGGCTTCAAGCGAAATTCAGTAGGGCTATTACTTGAGTACACCGCGTCTTCCTCATTCTCGAGCAAGGGAATTTTCAAGCGCGTCCACATACAGAGTTCCTCAAAGTGCTTCTTCCACTACAAGCATCATCTCCGTTCTTTCTTTAAGTACCGTATCTCCCCCGTCATACTTCTTTCCCCGTTGTTGACGCGTATAGCTATTACGCCTCTATATTCTACCCAGCAGGTGGACCATCTTTGCGCTACCCCGAATTCCGGAGAATCCCGGGCTCGGTTCAGTTTCAGCAGAAGTCGGCCTGCGTCACCGTTCAAACGGATATTCCTGGTTCGATTCCAGGCTGGGTCGTCACCGGTCAATATAATTCTACCAGGTGGGTGGCCAGATTTCGTTTGTAGTCGTATGATGGACAATATACATACGGGTGATTAATTGCGGCGAGGTTGAAGAAAGTTTAAAGCCTTTTTTCAACCGTGGGAACTTCCAAACAAGTCGAACTGAACTTGAAATACGAGGCCGTTCGCTAACTTATCGTCTGTTCATAAGGCACACCATTCGGAATGGGTGGATAACTCTGCTATTGGTGAAAGTGCTGGTCACCTTCGACAGGGTGGGCGTACTCTGCAGGTCAGTAGACCAGGTATTCTCAGAAATTTCCTGGGACGTCGTCCCCGTTCTTCGGCGTTGGAGTTTGAGACATCAAAAAGTATTATGACAACATTCCCGGGCCCATGGTAACAATTTAAATAACAGAGGGTATCGACCTTGCAGTTTCTACCACAACTTCCATCCTCCAGCGAGTCCCATTACGTCTTGGGGATCCACCTTGGCCTTGATAGCTCGGAGCCTTGGGAGGTTAGTGCCATAAATCCTCTCCGGCGGGATGCTGAACAGGCCGTAATTGGGATAGAGCGGGAGTTGCTGAATCGGCTGGCCATCTTCGTTTGCGACATGAGTGAGATGTGCCGCGCTTTGCTCCATAAATTCCCGCATGATCGTGTCATGTTTGGGGGAATTCCAGGTGAATTGCATTTGGAGCGGAACAAACCGCTGCGACTCGGAGCGTAAAAATGGCCAGGCCGTGTCACTGCTGTTGTGCGTATAAAGCGTTGAGAGGAACGGCTCCATGTGATATCCAGCGAGTGCACCGGCTTCGACTTCAGCGACACGGGGACCCCAGAACTGGATTCGTTGAGTATCAATGCGGATGCTGCCCGTGAGGAAACAAAGGACTAACTTTGGTCTCGTTCAAAAGCGCGTCGAGAATTGCCGGCGTATATTCGAAGAAACTCATAGTGTTGAAATATCCTCTGTGCCAACAATTCAGAAAACTTCTGCTTGGGATTTATGAGTCGACGTGCCTGGTTCCAGGCGGGAGAGTTTGAGGCGCCGACGCGACCAAAGAAGTCAAAGTTCTTGCGCTGATATCGGAACTTATATTCTTGATCGCCAGAAATTCGTCGAAGACTCCCGCGGGCGGCTCAGGACCGTCGTAGAACATTATATTGGCGGCGATAGGCTACAGTGCACAAAATCAGCGTTCCGGTCGAATAAAAGGCCCGTTTAGTTACATTGCCTGAGTCGTCGAGGGCAAAACCCGATACAATCGACGCCTTGGGATCAGTGGTCTTAACTGCGAAATTCGCAAACGCCGTGTTGAACTCTGCAATGTCGGCAGCTTCGTGTATGAGTAAACCACCCCAGACTTGACCCTGTGAAATTCTCGATCACTGAATACCTGCGGAATATTAAAAGGCTCGTACCAGCGGGAAAGCCTGGAAGGTGAACTGTGTTACGATTCCCTGCAACAATTTGTTAGGAGAATGCCCCCGATTAAGCGCTGCGTGCAACGTACAAAGTTGTTGCCGGCACCCTAGGAAATGTATTGGTCAAAATTACAAAAATATTTGGTGTGGAACATACCGATAATGCGAAGAACAAATCGGGGTTTGATTCCGCAGTTACAGATTCAATGTCTCCTTTCGGCGTGACGAGTTGATACTCAAGGACAATGTCGATTGTCAATCCGACTCCGTTGGATATCCAGTTGTATCCTCGATAGCGTATCAATACACCGTGAAAATTAAACAAAGCGATATCTCACCTCCTCCGAGGGTGAATCCTGCCACACCGACACCCGGGACTCGGCCGCCCGGTGCAACCACTCCAAGAGGTTCAAGCTCGGCATACACCTAGGCAGGAATAAAGATCAATCTTCAAGGCTGCGAAGATGGACCCACATTGTCCCAAATCAAACCAGCTCCCAGTACAACAGTTTCCTTTTTTTTATCGTACTTGATGGCATTGAAGCGCGTCAGAGAGATTTGCACGCCGGGAGTTGAAGAGTAACCGGGATTCGTAGCGTGTCCTCCGCTCTTGACCTACATGGCATCATTATAAGTACCGGTTTTGGTGGGCGAAAAGGATATGAATATACTGCAAACGGGGTCCTCGTCTTGCCAAGCAATTTAATCTGTCGTGAGGTCAAAACAAGCAAGACTTGCGTCGGTACAGGAAACGCACTATAGCGGACACATCGGCCGCCGTAGCTGGTTCAACCGTGCAAGCAGCATCCTGGGTACTGGATGCGACCCAGTGGGCGTTGTTCGCATCGTAATTACCCGAACCTACTTGGGTGTCAGGCTTCGACCCTCTGAGCTTCACAAGAGGATAGTACTCACAAGGAGAGCACACCCCAGACGCAGCGGAAAGTGGTCTCTGATTTTCAGTGCCACAAGCTTCAAACTCGAGGGTTAGGTTCCCACAGGGATAGTACACCGCAGAAGCAGCGGAAACTGCCTGCTGAATCTCAGTGCAGACTTGGAGGGCTAGGGTCGCAGGAAAAAGGCTGGCAAATGCAAACGCAGTCTTCCAAGAGGTCATGGTGAGTGCAGAGAAAATGGCCGAGTTGCGCTGTGGCCGATTCTTATCATTGCGCACCAGCTGGCACGAGGCATTGGTTCAATAGCGCTGACTGACGGGACATTCTGATGCTTCTAAACGGTGATGAGGCGTCCTCCGAGGAGTTAGAGCGTGAGTTTGCGGCGGAAGACGGCTCAAATTCTCACGCAAGCCCTCACGCAAGCCTCACACTGGGTTCCAGGGTAAGAAGAATCTGGTACTGATTAATTCCAAGAGCCTGAGTAAGAAGAGCTTGGTACCGCAAGGGTAAACCTTCGAATACCAGCTTTATTAATCGGTACCGGGTAAGAAGAACCAATCAGTACTCACCCTTCGAACCCAGTTTTCTTCCGATCATTTGTTGCTTAGACGGCGTTTCTGATTCAGTAGTCAACTTGCTGACTGTAAGCTGACTGTAAACTCTTGTGGAATCACGGTACTGAGCTTCTGCCGCAGCGTCCGCACGATATGGGCAACATTCCGCAATGAACGGCGGTGATGCACTGCAGTTGCCGTTGGTGTTCGGTGACTTCCCACTGCGAGTAAGGCTTCAACCATTTCGTTTTCGTTTAGACCGCAGCTTAAATTAAATGGAAACAGTAAGCAAACGTTTAAACCGTTTACAAGGTATTTTTGGCCCTCATAACTGTCTCCGCCTTCATAGAACCCGCGCTTGGTGGCCGCGAACGTGAGAACAGGCGCTCGACGGAGACACTGGTACCGGGAATAACCAAAAAGGCCAAGCCATCCGCGAAACCATCAGGAAGCGATGTCTGTTGAAATCAGTCAAAATAATAAATTGAAGGAAGGAGAGAAAATAAAGGCCTACCTTCTACCACGACAAAGGCTTGCCACGGTCCCCACAACTATATGTTCGGTAGACAGCCCAAACAAAGAAGCTCACTTATCGCATTGGCCGGCGGGGCGTCGTCTTCGGGCCCAGCATGCACACATCATCGAGGAAAGAAGTGCCAGCAGGTGCGCGGGGACGAGAGCTACTCACCCCCGCACGCTGAGCAGTCTGCTAATCGTGGTATATTTTCTTGTAGCTCTCGAAGGCGTGGTCGAATAAAATTCCGGCCTGATTTTGTCGAGTTTTGTCGGTGTCCAGCTTCCCGAATCAAGCCAAACCCAAGGATGGATGCAGAACCATTAAAGTGTCATCAAAAGTCCAAACAATTAAGCAAAAGACACGCACGCGGTGAGATGACGTTGAACTGACAGCCCGAGTCTTCTCGTAGTAGACTTTGAGCTTCTCGAGTCCCGCTACAGCAGCGGCGCGGAGAGGCTCTAGGATGTTCACATCGTCGCGGGTCGTCGCGGCTTTCTTTTTCTGCGAGGGTGCGGCGGAAGTGTGCGTAAAACCAGACTAGCGGTCATCGAAATTGGGGTATAACTCACCGCTGGCTCCTTTGTCGGACCCGTGGTCCCATCCTCTACAATGAGCCGTTTGCGCTTACCGCTGCCCTAATATTCACGGTGAGCATACGAGCGCGGAATGATCAAGAAATATACCTTTGGCGTTACGGGCTTGTTCAAATGCTGATCAACGTCGTCCTCATCTTCCTCTGGCTAGTGCTGTCCAAGAATATGTTATGGAATGTTATAATATTAATATCTTCATGATAATATGGATATGATATGGGCCTTGGGCCGATTCAACATAATACGACCTGGATATGTTAGGATATGATATTGATATGTTACGATACGCTAGGCCCGTATTATGCATATTATTTTCATATTATGCCTGAGATGTAGTCACCGACGAGGACACTTTGGAGACAGGTCATCCTTATAATCTTCTTCAGGCATAGAGCCACCCATACCAGGATGAAATTACCTGTGTTTTCGCAACTCATGGCTTAGGTTGAGGATCAACAACCGTGAGAATCTTCAGTTTTACGAGGTTCAAAATTTCAAAGTTCCTGTATAAAAGCAAGTTGAGGGTCCAAAGTCAAGTATAGCATCTGCAGAGGCATTTGGGAAGGCCAGAAGCCGATGTGCAGCCCACCCCAGTCAAAAGTCCCCAGGTTCAGGGCAGTTGACCCATGTAAAAAGTATATTCTTGATATATTCATAATATATCATAATATGGCGTAATAATATTGTGATAATATGTTACAGTACGATATGAACCTGACCACCATGATATGATATTGTTATAATATGATACGGCAAAAGTCATATCAATATCATATCTGGACAGCACTACCTCTGGCAGATTAGGGTTCCTTCGTCGCGGAAAGTACTATGTGTCCGAGTCGACGTCCTGCGCAGGTAGTTTGGTGTTGGTGGTCACCTCCGAGAAAATTTCTATTTCATCACGTGTCAGTACACAGATGCAGAGAATGATCCACTTACGGTCTATCATCGCCTCGAAGACAGGTCCTTTCATACATGGCGGTGCCGGTGGGACGATCGGGCACAGAAGCTTCCTGGGATGTCTTGGCCCCACGGCGGGGCGTTGTGCGGTAGGTTGCTAGCACTGGTCATGTATATTTTCAATAGGAAGAATGATAGGCTGAGAGAAACACACACTCCTAAGTAGCTCCAGCCAGACGCTTCAACTTCATTTGCGCGAGGTCGAACAGAATATTAGCTGAACCCCATTGGATGGAGTCAAGCTAGGCGACGACACAACAATCCATTCCTCCGGTCCACGAGGGATGTTTTTCAGGCGCCCATCGGCATCACAACAGTCCTCGCCGAAGAGGGTGTCAAAACCGCGATTGAGCTCACCGCCGAAGTCTGCGGCGGGACTTTCTAATGTCGTGATGACACAATGGATTTTGTCGTCATCCGATGCTTCTGGGACGCCAGTGAAGCTAGTGAAGATAGGCGTCAAATCTTCTTGATCAGATCGGAAACAAGATTGACTGAAAAGCGTGAGATGAACGCAAGATGAACGCGTCCCGTGAGACGCGTGAGGTTAGACTCACTCGCAAAAGCACGCTGCTGTTCTGTACTCAGAGCTTCGTCGCTATCATTGTCTGCTATTCTGAAGGAAGGGACAGGATTGCGCCTACCTTAGACATTGCCATGCTAGGGTGAAAAATACATCGCCGTGTCCCGCCACATGTGGGCAAAAAATGGGCCAGAATAAGAACAGAGTTGCTTATGCCACATTGCACAATAAGGCAGAGACGCTCGTTCAGGCCATCAATTAAATATTGGGCCGGCGCACACACATCGGGATGCGCCCGGGCTTCCGATTCCACGGCACCATGCATGTTTCCTGGAAATGTTGTAGGTCAAGAGTTCAGGGTCGTACTAGACCGTTCTCTTCAGACTGAATTCTATTAGGTGAATATACTACGCACCTAGACCGTTCTCTTCAGACTGAAGAGAACGGCCTATGGCACCTACAATATACATAATCCCCGCGAACCAAACACCGCATCGAGTCCCCATTGGGACACGACCATCAGGAAAATCCAAAGTTGCCGTATAGACCCACAAAGACCGCTATAGACAGATATAGACCTTATAGTAAATAGACCACCCCACTAGTAAGGTGGGGGGACCATGTTCAACTTTATAGACACTCCAAGACCATTATAGTACACCGCCTGTCTATGAAAGAGCTCATATTTATAGACATTATAGACCTCATAGTGAACTTATCGGAGACTCGAATCGGCCAGTTGCACAGGTAAGAGCGAGAAAACCAATCCATTCTGCTCGACGGTAGGTACGATAAATCAACAACGATAACTAGCAGTTGAAATATGTACGAAACGAGGCCACAACGAGCTGCGACGATGGGGATTTTGACTAGTGGGTACTGGTATAGTAAAATAAGGACCGGTTTGAACCTGAAAGGAGTCAGTACACACATGCGGCCAGGGAGCTCAGGGCTTTCTCACATCGGTAGCGTCATGAGAATATACAGCTTGTACGGTTGAATAAGGTGTTACTGAGGGTTGCTTGTTATTACGTCGGAGTTTAATGATGAACACGTACCAGTGAATGTATTATATGTCGTCATCGCGGGCGCACCAAGGCCCTGCGAGGGTCAGTCGGCGAATCGGTCAATTTATCCAAAAAAAGGTAGGCGGTGCAACCTTTGACTTGTGGCGTAAAATCAGAACCCGCGGCATTCAACTTCGCTGCGACATACCTTAGATTTTGCGTGGCAACGCCGCGGCCGCCTCCTCCTCCTTGTCAAGTTGGTCCGAATTGCATTTTTGAAGCACTGCAAAAGGTGAGCACGTTCAAACAAACAAATGGTAAATCATACACTGACATTTCAGAGCTCCCCCTTCAGTTGCGCAACCTCCTTATCCTGGGCCTTCTTGGACTGCTTTGGCTTGGCGACACCTTTCTCGGCCGGTGTAGGGCGGCTGCATGCGAGGTGGACTTCTTGACCCTCCCCGACATAACTCATGAGATTCAAGAGAAAGGAATGGAGACGAGAACACGACAAAGAAAAGAAAGAGCGACCGAGATTGTGGAAGTAGAAGACAAAGGCAGAATGATGGTCAGCTTGTTCAGCCGGCCTCGCTGCGCAACGAGTCACCTGACCATTTTGAACATGACACCACTTTCTCGCTTAATTTAATCAGCAAGCCCGGCGGTGTCATTTGGGAGAGTCAGCAAGTTTTGACGCGACTTATTGGTGTCTGGCGACCTGCTAGGAACTGCCGCTTCTTTGCGTCGGCATCGAGAATTCTTTCGACCTCCTGTGAAACTTTGGCGGCAACAGGGTTGGCAGGTAAGGACAAGGGGGCCCAAAGATAAGAAGTTACCATATGGGGTAGAGGGGGGGAGGGGTCGAGGGTCCGCCGGGAAAAAAAATTGTATGCAATTTTATTTTCCCCCGGGACGCTCCGCTGGGGAGTTTAGGGCACCGCGCTGGACCTCAAACAGGATCCCTCAGTATAACTACGCTATTACGGGTCTCTCACTCAGCTCATTAGCAAAGTTGGGACATTGCGGTCCGTTTCGAACCAAGTTTCAACTCTTAACCCCAACAAGCTATGTGAGTGTTAGGTGCGAGAACATTCACGGTTCAGCTTACATGGACTGCTGTTATTTACTTTGCTGTCAAATCTGCTATGGCCACTTTCTACTGCCAAAATATCGCAACTCGATACTTCGCTGCCTCGGATATCTTTCTCTGAAAGGGAATTTGATGGCATCATCGTTACGTAGGGGGGGAGGGGTAGGTCAAAGTGCTGAGAAAAAAAAATATGTAGGTGATATCCTTTTTTCTTATCTTTGGGCCCCCTTGGGTAAGGATCTTTTATTTCTTTGTTGTATCGGAACTGATGCTAGCGCTGCTGAAATTAGGAACAAGAGTTGGCCGCGTCAAGATTATCTCCAGACTTCCAACCACCCTATTCAACAGCAGTGTCGCATCGCCAGCTTGGCCAAAACAGCCCTCGCCTACATGCAGTGGTTCTAAGCTTTCAAGCCATCTCACGAACAGCATACTCCGTCGTTGAGCCTCGGCCACAGGCGGATGGAAGTATGCAGGGCTCCATAATTCCCTTGACTGACATACACCAGACATGTCAGTTATTTCCAAACTTTGGCCGAGCCACGGTAGATCCGCTGTGGACCTCGGACGTCCTGGATTTATATCAGTTGTTCTTTGTGAATAATTGGGGTAGCTGATACGTGTACCAGTCAATTTGGTAGCCATTCTGGACTTAAAGTACCGTAGAATTTCAAGTAGATCAAATGCCCGCCATAGAACATGATAGTAGAGGCCAAATTTTATAGACCATCATAGTTCGACATAGACCGCCATAGTACCCAGGTACTTTTATAGACACTGAGAGACCACGCGAGACCTGTATAGTATGGCATGTGTCTATGTAGTCATTTTGGTTTTTCCTGATGACACGACTGGACACAAGGTATTAACTACAATACTTTCACTGACCTCACAGTCCAGTGTCGGAGGGGGATAGGGGCGTTCAGTGGCTGTGTACCCGGTACGTCGTACCGTCTATTTTTGTACCCACACGTCATCGCCTTCACCGCTGCCTCCTACTCTAATCCCATCATACGCCGGCATCGGAGCATTGTGTCGCGAGGAAGAATTTTGGTGAGGAGGTCAGCGGGATTTTCTTCAGATCGACAATAATGATGGTGACATCGCAGTCCTCCACGTACTTCCGGATGTTGTGATACTTCAATGTAATGTGTTTGGCTTTATCGTGCATTGTTGGGTTTTCGGCGACCATTATGGTTGACTGGTTGACGCAGTATATCGGTGACGGGTGGTCCAGCGGTTGCCCCACGAGCTCACCGAACAGATTTCGAATGAACATTAGTTTACGACTCGAGTGACTGCCGGTGACATACTCAGCCTCCATGGTAGATTGAGCTGGGGCGCTTTGTAGACGGCTAATCCAAGACACGGCACCACCCGCGAGGAGAATGATGGTACCCGAAGTCGAGCGCAGCTTGTCCTGCTCGCCGGCCCAGTCCGCATCTGTGTAGCAGCGGAGGGTGCTGGTGAAAGATATCACATGTCTTCCTGAACCGCGGTAGGTAATGCCCAAGTGGAGTGTTCCGCGGATGTAGCGGAGGAGATGTATGAATGTGTTCCAATGCTCAATGCCCGGATTGAAGCTGAAATGGCTAAGCATCCCCACAGCAAAAGCCAAATCAGCCCGTGTCCCAAGCATCCCATACATGACACATTCAAGACCCCCGAGGTAGTTGTTACTGGCCATGAGTTGCCGTTCCTCGGGTGTCATCGGCAACATGTCCTTTGTGAGTTTAGTGCCGACTGGGAACAGTGTGGACACAGCTCGGCAGTCCGCCATACCAATACGTTCGAGTACCCCTTCAAAGTACTTCTTCTGGGAAATACGGACCGTCCCAGCGTCGAGATCTTGCACAATTTCTAGACCCAAGCAATATGTCGCACGGCCAAGATCTTTCATCTTCAGACGAGACGAGAGCTTCGATTTGAGGATGTTCCAGGTTGGCTTGTCATTGGTAGCACCCTGCAGATCGTCGACATACAGGGCAATAACAACAATTATGTCCCCGCAGCGGCAAAGATAAATACTATGGTCGGATTCGAGACGAATGAAGCCGAGGGACTTGAAGATTGAGTCAATGAGCCGGTACCACTGGTGAGAAGCCTGCTTGAGGCCATAGATAGATTTATGTAGCTTCAAAACCATCTCTTCGCCGTGCGCGTTACGCTTTGGTGGAAGACCGGGGGGCTGTGACATGTAAATCTCTTCGTCAAGGTCAGCATTGAGGAATGCGGTGACAACATCCATCTGGTAGATTGTGAGGCTGAGGTGAGCAGCGAGGGCGAACATGATGCGGAGGGAAGTGAGTTTGACGACAGGGGCAAAGGTTTCTTTGTAATCGATGCCGTGAATCTGTGTGAATCCGCGTGCCATGAGTCGAGCTTTGAAGCGCTCTAACTCACTCCATTGGTTGTATTTCACGCTGAAGACCCACTTGCATGTCACTATCTTTCTCCCCTCTGGTGCATCCACATACTCGAACGTCCTTGTTTTCACCAGCGAGGCAAATTTGATTGCCATTGCATCCGCCCAGTCCTCGGACTCTGCACTCGCCATTGCTTGCCTGAAGGTCAATGGGACAACAATTGGGGGCTCTGGGACTCGGGCAGGACGAGCCTGAGCTTGGAACTCCTCCTCCTCCTCAAGCTCAGGTGTGTCTGCAACTCCCGATGCTGATTTGTGCTTATACCGACCTTTTGGAAGGTTGGCTCGCTCATCCACCATCCCCTCGAAACACTGGGGCAGCCTGTGCATCCTTGGCACCTCGACAATGACCTCGGCCGCCTCCTCGTCATCCACACCCGTGTCTGCGTCCGCATTCACCTCGCGCTCGTCCTCATCGCCACTTTCACGCTCCTCCTCCGCCTCGGACTCATTTACAACACCAACCACATTTGGGGTCAAGGGATTGGATGCATCCTTGGGGGTAGAAGGTGCCCGGGAGCAGCAGGAGGATTGGGGACAATGGGTGGCAAATTTCGAAGGTCCGTAATGACTTCAGTCCATCCAGAGCTCTTCCCGCGCTCAACGAAAGTCATATCTCTAGATTTGTAGACTTTCTTTGTCGTCCTGTCATAGCACTTGTATGCCTTGGATTGTGTTCCAGGGAGTGCATAATAGCCCAAGGAAATACATTTGACTGCTTTAATGGCCAATGTCGGGCGACTTTTCTCGGGCAAGACTTGAACATAGCAATCACATCCAAATGGCCGAAGATGACTGATGTCCTGACGCTGGTCGGTCCACACCTCCTCTGGTATCCCCCCATCGAGCGACGCAGGGGTTGGGCAGAAGTTTCGAGTCACTGCGCCATACAGAACTGCGTCTGGCCAGAATCCAATGGGGAGTCCCGCCTCAGTTAGATTTGTGCGCACACTATCCTCGAATGTGCGATTTGCGCGCTCCGCAACACCGTTCTGCTGAGATGTGTGCGGAGCTGTCGTTTGGTGAATTACACCTTCCGACTCGAGGTATGCTTCGAACTCGTTGGACATAAGCTCACCCGCATTATCTGTGCGAATCTTCTCGATTTTCTGGCCAGTCTCTTTCTCAACTCGCGCCTTCCACACATGAAAATGGTGGAGCACGCTGCTCTTGAGTTTCATGAAGCCGACGTCGAGGTGTGCGGTATAATCATCCATGAATGTGATGAAATAGCGATTTCCGCCAATGGAATTGGGAAGCGGGCCGACCATATCTGAGTGTACTAACTCTAGAACACGAGTAGCGCACCGTCTACCATCTGTTGGGAACGGCTTGCATGCAGCCTTTCCTTGAAGGCACGCCTCACACGACACTTTGTCATCCCACTGGCCCATTTCCAAACCATCAACCATCCCCGACGAGACGAGTTTCCTGAGGTCGGTGAAAGTTCAGATGGCCGAGGCGGTGGTTTAGGGTGAGGATGTCGAGACACTTACCAGCGAGCGTGGGGGTTTTCGCTTTGAGGACAGACGGGGAGCCGGGAGCGGGAGCAGGTGAGCCGTCAGCCAATTCCAGGGTATAAAGCCCATCCTTGAATACCGCCTCACAAAGGGTAGTACCACGCAACTTGATCAAGCAGATCTTGCCCTCGAACTCCAGCTTGACGCTGGGAATGGCCGTCAACTGTCCGACAGAGAGGAGTGAGCCCGCGAGTTTCGGAATATGCAATGTGCGTGTGAAGTGGACTGTCTGGATTCCAGTTGGACTCTTGATGCGCCGTGCACTCGTTCCGCACCCAATGGCGTGAATCTCGCTATTATCCCCGAGTTGGATGGGGATGGGCTTGTTGAGGATGGTGTATGTGATGAATGAATTGCGCTCGGAGGTAAGATTGCAGGACGCGCCGGAGTCGACGAAGAGTGTGTCAACACGAAGGCCATTGGTGGCCTTCTTCGTGAGGAGAACCTTTGGCTGGTTACCATCGTCAGCAACACCATCATACGCGATTTGCGCAAGGCGCAGCTTCTCTTTTAACTCCTCTTTCTGCTGATCCTTCGCATCAAGTGGACAGTCGCGAGCAATATGACCTTTGTTCCCACAGCCGTAGCATGTCACCCCACTCTTACAATCACCGCCGCCATTGCCAGCACCACCACGAGCACCACCACGTTGAAACGGGCAAGATGCGCTGACTACGGAATGGGCTAAACTAAGCTCTATATGCGGGCTAGCTGAACAACTAACACACCACACACAAAACACACACACACCAACCCAATCCTATCTAAACTGACTCACGGGGGACTTAGCACGTCTTCCTCGATGAGTTCGGGTCCTGAGTCGTAGTATGCGACTGCGGATCTGATGTCTAGAGCACGTATAGTTGTTCTATGTGTTCAAAACATCTCAAAATGCAGCGTCTAGACGCTCTTTGGCTTGGCTGCTTGGCTTCTAAACAAGACTTCCAGAGAAGGATGCACAGGTTTATATATAAAGGATTGTTACTAGGAATCGCACCAAAGTACAGGTGCCTAGGCGAGGAGGTGTAGATTTGGACTGAAAATCCCGTTCAAGGGCTATGCTGCTTCGTCTAGACGGCCTCTGGTGCACAGCTAGCCTCTCAAGAACTAGCGGCAGACTCGGACTCCTTTGAACCCAAGATCTTTTCTGTACACTTGAGTTTATTAAGGACCTCAAAGTACTTTCCAACACAGCTAAACGACCAGTGGTTGTCCCAGGGTTCTCCCAAAGTGCTGTACCGGGCGTGGTCGGTTTTAGCGAGGTGTTTCCTGGTCACCCAATGCAGATGCCCTGCTAGAGTCCACTCGCGATGCTTAGTGCAGTTCTCAAGCCTTCTAATGTGCGTGCGGTCCTGATTTATACGTGGAGGCAGTCGCCGCTCACGACCTCCCAACGCAAAGCTTTGCTTATAAGTTCACACAAATGTCCTAGATCCAACAAGCAATGCTGCGATTTTATAGACTACTGTTACACAGAGAGAGATGGTACTTTAATCTCCGCTAAGTGGCCTGAGCACACCCGAATCGTTGTAACGATGAGCGGGGCATACACTGGTCTGTTGCGGTATTTTATGAGGCTTTATATACGATTCTGAGAGAAAGAGATGAGGTAAAGAGAAATGAGTAAAACAGGCCGATGTTCTGGTCATGCGGTCATCCTCGGAAGGCTAACCGGGTCTATGCTGGCTCTGGGCTTGCCAGAAAGTCATATAGATGACGATCTTGGGGGCCCAGTTCGGGTCGTCTAGACAGCTCCCGAACCTTGTAATTTGCAAAACCCCGTCCCCCGACGCCGGACTGCTCATCCATCCGCTTGTATACCCCGATAGCACACGGACTAGACATATATACGTCTGCTCATGGCTACATCTCAACAAGAACTCCTTCGTCATGTTTGTGCTTGTGGTGCCCCAACGCTGACCGCGCCGCGTTGGTCACCTGACTGGCTAGAGGGGCACTTTAGGGCGACCCCTCCTTATATCTAAGCTCCTTGCACCGTCTAGACGCGGTACTTTGCCATCTAGACCACCTATCGAGTTGTTCTATACTCGTCTAGACGCCTGTAGCTTAGTGCGCCAACTCGTCTAGACAGACCCTATATCCTGTTGCTTGCTTTGCTGGTGAAGACCATAGCTTCCCTGTGCAGTCGTTGGTTCCTTTGATAGGGTAATTGACATTCTGAGGTACTAGACCCCATATAAACCTCCTTGGTATGTGTACTTCGCACAGTGTAACGCTTGTAACCGCGCCTAGCACTGTACTAATACTACAGCCAGCAGCTGGAGCTCACTCTGACTCTCCTTTGTACCACTAAACAGAGTTCTAGTAGGTATATTGACCCGTCTAGACGGCTGTATTATTACTTAGTAGCGTCTAGACAGACTATTGCTAAAAAGCGCAAATAATAGCCAGATGGCAGCGTATTCAGTGACACGCCGTTTCAATGTCCTCCGCCTCGACCGCCTCGTCCACCCCGACCACCACGCTGCATAATATATGCCTTCACTGCAGCTGCGGCCGTCTCTTCGTCGTGTGCCGTTGCCAATGCAAGCTTCTCCGTGTGCATCTTCAATGCATGCTCTTCGCGGTGGCGGGCGTTTAACAACTCGCGCTGCTGAGTCTCTTCTTCCAGGAGCACAGGTGTAACAGTGAGAATACTGGTGTGCTGGGTGAGGCAAATGGCCTGGATGAGGGGAGTGAAATCCGCCGGGAGACTTTGCAGCAAATAGTGTAAGAGCTTGTAGTCCGACAGCGGGTCATTACCGCGCTTCAGCTCGCTGGCGTATCCCAGGATAAGGTCAAGGTGAGCCTGGAGGGGTCCGCTCTCAACACCCGCTGTGAGCTATCACTTTGTGATTAGCTCTAGACGCCCTGCCACGCAGAACAAAAGCGCCTTTCAGAACATCGGCTCGAAGCATGGTCACTGGCGCACTTGCACATTGGAAATCACTGGCACACTTGTCGAAATTACAAGGGGCGCCTGCATTCAAAATCACTGGCGCACTTTGGGAGGTTAACGGCGCACTTGAAGAGAGAAAGGGGCGTGCGCATTCAAAACCCCTGGCGCACTTACAGATGGTTCAGAAAATAAAGTGATTAAAACGAGTCGCGCACAACTATCAATGACTCACCAAAAGAACGCGCCACAAAGAAAAAACACCTCACCAAAAACAGGCCCAGCCTCGAATCGAACGAGGAGCTCACGGTTAAGAAATAATGTTGCAATAACGACTGCGTGCGATGCCATTACGCCACTGGGCCATATCACAACTCGAACTTTCAACTTGAGCTTTCTGAAAAGAGCGCAATAGAAAATAATTACGAAGCGCCCCACCAAAAGACAGGAAAAAGGCGCCGTGCACTAAATAAAAGGTGCTTCATTCAAGGGTATACCTTGAGCGAAGCTACCGTATGGACAGACCCCGAATCGAACGAGGGTAACGGGCGACATGGCATTCCATAATCAAGACGTCCGCACACTAACCACTGTGCTATCTGACCGTGATACCTAGCCACTCAGGGGACGACAACAAACACTAGAAAAATGTGCTTAACGGAGAACGCACCACGTGCAGGAAAAAGGTGCGCACGGGCGCTGCTTGGACGGAAGGCGCGGGGCGCTATTTAAAGGAAAGGTGCTGAGTGCTATTTAAAGGAAAGGCGTGGGGCGCCATGAAGAAAGGCGCGAGGCGCCGCACTGTTCAAAGGAGAAGCCGGCGCGGTTTGAGGAAAAGAGTACGAGCGCGCTGGAAGGGTGGCTCAGTGTCTATGGCTGAGAAGACAGATGCTCTGAGGATCGACGGGACTGAATGCAAGCTTCTAAGTGATGCAGAAACAACACTAAAAACCCACAACAACCAACCAAAACCCTACAAACTCTACTCTCTGTACTAGCGATAGATCCCTCTGACGAGGTCGGGTTGTATTGAACACTGAAAAGGTTCAAGGGAGCTGCAAGTTAAGTGTATCTTTGCCGGAAGTGCACTCTTGGTCCGATTGTCTTGAGACAACCGCAAAAAGGGTACTTGTGTGTGTGCGTGGAGAACAAGTGTTCCTGTTATGTCGCTGAGCCAAGAGGGAAAGAGTATGAGGAATATCCGATCATATGACCAGAGCCAGACCATGCCGATACTCGGAGATGAACAGATGTCTAGATCAGCCCTTCTCGGAACACCACAACTCAGCAAGGGTGACCGATTGACTGGCCTCGGGCTGCGAGATGGGAATGTGTCCGATACCAAGGTCCGAGCAGTACTAGCTCAAAAATGGTGAAGAGACACGGATAGCCTGGACCGGAGATGCAAGGGCAGTCGCCGGTATAGTTGGTTAGTCGTCCGGCGTAGGTCCGGTACGGACCGGAGCGATCAGCAAGAAGGAGCGAGCCGGAGTGGACCGGAGGCATATCCAAGAAGCAGGAGACAACCCGGAGTCGTACCGCAGTTGTTGGTATGGCCGAGCGAGAACTCCGGGGACGTGACCGAAGGTTCCGGAGACGCGACCGGAGACCGGAGGTGACCGGAGTCCCGGAGAGAACCAGAGGGAGACGGGAGCAAGGCCATTAAGAGGGAGACGTCAAGAGGCAATGAACAGGAGCCTCAGGAGACGATGGAGACAGTTGGCAACAGTCCATGAAGAGGAAACATGGAAACAACGTTAATTTTCCGGATAGTTTACAGGAAGTAAAGTACCGGTATAAATACTAGAGTCAGGTAATTAGTACAGAAGGAAATAAGTAACATGAGGCAACATGAGGCAGAGTATGCCATGTGGAAGAAGAGACTACCTTGCGGCAGAATAGGTCAAGTGAGTATGAAGAACAATAGCAAGTGAATAAAGAAGAAAGGCAAAGCATATGGTTAGATAGATAGATAGATGGATAGAAGAATGATAAGATGATAATGTGAAGATACCTGCCTTGAGGCAGATGAAGAAGCGATGTGGAATGATGGAAGTGTGATGAGAAGGCGCAGCATGTGAGAAGACAATAAGGAGAAGTGATGTGGGTGTTGAAACAATAGAAGAGAAGTGATAAGGAACAGATAAATGGATAAGGAGTGAATAGGCATGATACCGCATGATCCAGACAAGAGTCCGATGTCTCCGGTGACTCCGGATTTCGGAGAGATGTCCGAAGCGACCGGAGTTTGAGCAGGAGCGTGGAAGCATAGGCGAAGGAGGTATAAGTGCACCGGAGGTTTAACCGGTACGTGGGTAGTCAATATGGACAAGGTCCGAGGTACTGGTTGGCGATTTGGGAGCTCCGGGTCGCCGGAGCGGACATAGAAGCAAGCAGTCATTCCGGAGATAGCTGACAGGACTTCCGGAGACGTGCGTATGCATAGGAGCAGGGTCTGAGGCGACGCGGGTGAAGCGGAGCTCAACCAAGGGACGTGGAGGACCGGAGTTCGGAGTGATGATGTAATCGCAGTCCGGAATGTACCATGGAGTGCGGCGGTGCCATGCGGCTGAGCCACGGTGAACCAGAATGACCGGAGGGTGAACGAGGTGAGGAGTGAGGCCAGAGGTGGCCAAGACAAGGTGGAGTAATGAAGGCGAAGTGAATGATAAATAGGAAAGTACTCGGCAATCCATCGTTGGATGAGAGCTATGTATTCCGGGATAGGTCTGGGAACTGGTGGACCATGGTCGACGGAAGTAAGCCGGAGTGATGCCGGAGTATTACCGGAATGGTGCCGGAGTATTACCGGAATGGTGCAGGGTATGATAGAGTGTGTAACAATGTGTCCGGAGGTGACGGGAGCACAATCGGAGTCAGTTTGAGTGCGACCGGAACCGATAATGGGGAAAATGAAAGACTGGATTGCACGGATATAACAGTTCCTTAGGATAAAGATCCCAAAGATGCGCTAATTCAATGTGGTAGATTTAAGTTTCCCAACTATAACAATGTAACAACTCGTGGCCGATAGTGTGAGTTTTGCCGAAAGTACTGTGTTCTGAGGTGCCGTGTTCCGAAAGTACCGTGTTCTACAAGTGGGTGCCGTGTTCTAGTGCCGTGTTCTCAAGTGTGTGCCGTGTTCTGAGGTGCCGTGTTCTCAAGTGTGTGCCGTGTTCTCAAGTGCGTGCCGTGTTCTCAAGTGTGTGCCGTGTTCTCAAATCCTGAAGTAGTATCCAAAACAGAAACTTGTAAATTCAAACACTAACTCCAATCCTGAAGTAGGTAATAGGTGGCAAGTCCCAAATCCCACCAACGTAGAGCCTATCGCTGTGATAGACACCTACTAGCTAGGGTGTTATTTGGTGCTGTACATGCTAGAACCGTCCTCCTTATATACTCTTCTATTATAGCTTACACTACGTTGATTACTTGACCTCGGGTATCCTAGGAAGGTATGTAGTCAAATATCTGGTATCACATGTCGTATAATTGTATTGGTTTCGGGCATTAACAGAGCCTCTTGATGGCTGACTGCCCCCTAGTTGCGAATTAATCCCCTTAACAATTGATACTCCTCTGAAGGCTGACTGAGCAGCACTTCCGACAAGCCTCAAGTGTACTTCGTTCTCCCTCGAGTATTGTCTTCAGATTTGACTTGTGGCTGTCTCTAGCTTTCCGTAGACACCCCGTTCTCCTTATATGGGTTCCTAGTTCCTGCTTTGATGCGAGTCCAACTTCGGACTTTTGATCTTCTGGCATGTGTGACCGCGGATCGGCAAGTCAGCAAATCCCGACTTGCGGCAAACCCGGCTCTGACTTGTTCGTCCGAAAGTCCCGAGTGTCACGTGATCATACACGTCGCGCACTTCTGTCATAACAATGGACAACAGCTGTAAGTGTTACTTGTGTTGCTGCAAGTACTACTCGGTGTTCCTCGGTCAATCCTGAAGTCCCCAGAGTGGATATTCCTTAAGTCCTTTGATACATGGCTCATTGCAAAGGATGTGTTCCTGTCTTTGAAGTACTAGCGGATCCTGAAGTGCTGTTTGAACGACTTGCGGCAGTATGTACTTCCTGCTCCCATAGTCCAGCCGGTTCCCCATTAACCATTGCAACTCTAGTGCCAATGCTACGCAACAGGACTTGCTGCTAGGGGCTTGATGCACGTGTGTGCAAAGCCAGAAGTAGTGAAAAAGTGAGTTTTCACCGGCGTTCATTTTCACGGCTTATCAGCGCTTTGGGGAAAGCCGCCGGGAATGCACAAATGGGGAAGCAGGAATGGTATATAAGGAGAGCGCGAAGGAGGGAGAAGGCATCTAATTACCTCCACTGCATACTGCTAAAGGAAAGGCGCTCCCATTAAAACGGGAGGCACTAATCCAGTACATTGTCAAAACAAATATATTAGTGTGCCTTCACGAGAGTGGGGTAACAGGGTCACCTTGACCGTGGTTGTACAGAATAGAAACTGCGCGAGAAACCTCCTAGACAAGAAAGGAGGAAACATTGGAAATAACAGGTGTTGAAGCGCACGTTCAGTTGAAGAAAAGCGCGGCGCGATCCTCTAAACAGCCAGCAGACCTACTCAGGCTGCGTGTAACTGTTGACTTTCAGCGCTCATAATGCACACCTTGCGTGCGTAGGGCGCATTTATCGAGAAGGCGCCTTTTACCAACTCGACTATACCATTTCCCCCATCCAATTCGGCGCACTTCCCTCGACTAGCTAGGAAGGTGCCTCGTGCCTGGCTATTTGCGCATGCACCAATATTCAGATTGCGAAGGAGCGCGCTACAATCTGACGGCGCTGTGTTTACCCAGTTCTGAAGAAACTGCTTGCGCACCCTATACGAAGCAAGGAGATACGAAAACACCACAATACCCGGGTTTACCGAGTAGGAGCGTACTTCACATCGCAGAGCGCCAATCCTTCGCGCGAGTGTAGAAGAATCTCCCATCGCGTCTTTCTCGGAAGGCTAGCCCCCAACGAGAGACCAAACTCTCGAGGGCCCTTTGACTGTAATTCCACGGCCAGATTCTAGTACAATAACCGCAGTCCACATCACACCGCATACTTGAGCGTTGTAATCTTGTTCTGGATCGCGATCATGGACTGCATTCCCTGCCGCTGATAAATTGTGCGCCGATTTGACCACATTTCTGCGGTGGTTGTGGCATCTCAAATGTACGCCACCTGGTCGTCCCCAACCATCTCGATGATACGTGGTTTGGTCGTCGCCTTTGTGCCAAGCTGCGTACACGGCATTCGGAACCTCTACATTGACCGTACCTGTGGCCGGAGCGACCGCAGTTTGTTGGACCATGATTGTTGGAAAGACCCATGGCCCTATGATGTGCTTCCAGAGCTCTTCATCCTCGAATTTCGACTGAGCCTTGAACGACCAGGTATCCCAGTTCTTTCCGTCCAGCAGATTGAAGAGGTAGCGCGTAGAGGCGTTCTGGGTGCCCATAACCTGTTGTAGGTCAAGAGTTCAGGGTCGTACTAGACCGTTCTCTTCAGACTGAAGAGAACGGCCTATGGCACCTACAATATACATAACCCCTGCGAACCAAACACCGTGTCGAGTCCCCATTGGGACACAACACGACTGGACGTGAGGTAGTAACTACAATAGGAAATACGGGACTCGGAGGTCAGTGCCCAATTATGAACATGGAGTTTTTTTCCAGGAAAATTATTGGTGCACCTCAACCTTGCATCCAATCGAGCCACTCCATCAGCGCGCGTGCATCTCCGTCACCACCTAGTCTCTCCTGGAAAGACACTTTAACCAGCGAGCTCGTTCCTCGCTAGTCACCACCGTTTTTTGGTGTGTTCAAAGTCGAAGCCGAGCCATTCGGGAACGGTGGGGAAGAGAGGGGAACCGCGGCCGTGGTAGAAGACGGTGCCGGCGGGAATGATGCAGGGTGCAAGAGATTGCCCTTGGACGACTATCGTACCTGCCCAAAGCTGCATGAGCTCGCTGACAGAGGTAAAGATGCGGTTTCCAGTTGTGTCGACGTCGGGGTCCTTGTCCCAGCTGAGGGAGTTTCGCCTTGTGAAAGGAATTGATTATTGACTTGAAGTGGTAAGGTAGGCCCCATCCACCCTCGACGAACATCACGTGAGATTGCCTTTTTCAGAAGATGACCCCGCAGAATAATCTGTAGTCTACTTAGAGTCAAACCCCTCGACCACATTGTGGATATGGACTATATATATATTATAGTTACGAAGTCTGGACCTCAGAGCCTTGTATTACTTCAAAATTTCCAGTCGATCAAAAGACTGCTCTCACATCAGGAATTGATGGCTTTCACGATGGCTTGTTGAATCGCTAATTTAGAGGCGTACAGATGTCCGAATATTATAAGTTTTTATTTGCATGTACTATACATACAAAAGTGAAATTTGGTCGAGGGAATTGACCCTACCGTCGTTCCTTGCTCCAATACTCACTACTTTTCTGGCTCCATCCGAATAAGGCAATTTCACGTGACGTTCGTCGAGGGTGGATGGGGCCTACCTTAGCTGGGCGCCCCTGGCGGCGATTAGCAGCAACGAGAGACAGACGGCGGCTCGCATTGTGGTGGAGAAAGGCAAGATTGTGGTATCAGACAGCGTGTACTATTAATGTCCGCGGACATCGCATTCTTGTCCTAGGCAATGTATTCATGTCCGCCAGCCTTGGCCATGATGTCCGTGAGACAAATCAATTGTTGTCCTTCTGTCAAAGTTTTCCTGTCCTCCGTACATTATCTTATGGTCCTCCGAACAATGACTTTATGTCCGGCGAACACGGCAATTCTGCCCGCCGAGGATCCGTGTGGGGTCCGGATCACATCAAATTACTGTCCGACGCATCACGATTTGATGTCCGGCCCACATCCAGTTTGTGTCCGAACTTCAACGACCCACTGGCCGAAACCCTTGACGTTGAGTGCTGTTATGGTCTATCAATAGTCTTCTTTCTAGGAAAAATAAGCATCATGCACTGCACTGACCTCATCTCCCTAAACCAACCATTGATGTCCAAGTTCGAACCAGGCTCAGGAAGCCTGCCGACATGTCCCATATTCAAGCCTCAATTGAAGGGTGGTGAACTGTCAGGATACCCCCAGGTATGTCCGGCTAACCCGTTCGGAAGCTTATCTGGGTTACGCCACAGTCACTCTCGAAATTTCGATCAGATTCAACAAAGCCTTGGCCCGACGGTCTGACAGAGTGCGAGATATGCATATTCAGATACTGATTCATAGAGACCCACCTGTGACCTCCGTTGGAGGAAGGGTGTTCAACCTCGATGCTTGCCTTCAATGTCGCCCCTTCAAGAAGTCTTGGTTCAAACCCAGGTAAGCAAGTCCCATTTTATCGCAAAATTCTCAGATTCCTTGAGTAGAAGTTGCCCTGGAGCATTTTGGAGATAAGTTCGGCTCTAGCCCGTATGTGTGTACGCAACTGTCGAATAAATCCACGTCTTCAGAATTACCTGTGTGCGATCTTTCAGAAAAGATTGAGATTGTGCGCGGACTTGGATTGAAATGAATTGAAATCTGCCTGAAAGCTTCTTTGAATGGCGCGGGGAAGGGTTGTAAAAATTCGGTCAGCTTGAATTCAACATACTACGAGTAGAAGGACATTCAGATAGTGACATAGAGTGAGTCAAAATATGACAAGAACATGGAAGTCCGGCCCATTCCGGAGAAGCCCGAGATGCCCGAGGGCAAACACCATGTAATAATGGTATATTTAAGCCAAACAGGGCAGTAAGTATTCATTTGAGTTCGATGATCTTCAACTGTAATTCAGGATTCAAGTCAAATGTGATTGGAGTCGAGGTCGAGTACCTGTAGGTAGCAGATCAGTTATCAGGTCAAAACAAAGATGAAATGAACTTGCCTTGGTGCGTAAGCTTGAAGTCACGTCATGTTGCACATTCAACATGACCCTCAACACTGAAGTTGAAGTACTATAGGCAGGTTAATAAATGAGTATCTATTCATGCATCATACACCTATTGATCATTGAGGCAATGGTTCACGGAGTTCAAGTGTGAGTGGCCAGTTGTGGGTTGAAGTAACAGTGGACTGTGCATGGCCAAAGTATGTCTGCATGTTCCCTGGCATTTGCTGCGCAAACAGGGTACGGCGCTGTAAGGCTGCTTTGTGTCAGTGCTCAGAGGTGGGAAAATTAATTCCCTGATCCAGAGGGCCTTTGGCTTTTATATCTGCATGCATTGTTCCCAGAATGTGATAGGAAATGCTTGCTTGATGTGGTTCATGTTGGGCAATCAAGCCGGTGATGCCGATCAACACGGGCCGTTTGCCAAAAACGCCAGGGGGATTTTTCTGAGGGCCCCAAAGAGTAGAGTAGCACGTCGGCTGCCTCTAGTAGCTCGCTCCTGAGGTGGGGAAAGCTCAGGGTTAACGTCGGATAAGACCTCAATGGCCAGGACATGTTCACGATGTCCAGGACAAAAAAGGAATACCCCATGACGTTATAGTTTCGCTATCAGATTAGTATTCAAATAATTAGTAGAGCCGGCAAGCGGCGGGGCAAAAATAGAACCAGAGGTTTGGCTCGGGTGTCGCGCCCGACTTCGTTCCTCGGTCGGCGCGATCCCCTCGCACGAAGATTGAAAAACTGGGTGAAAATATTTCTGGTTGATTTTTTCGGGTACCTTTTTGGCCCGAGCCGGTAAGCTTATATAAGCCAATTTCCGGACATTCTTGGACCTCTAGAGCAAAAATCAGAACTAAAGTTCTATTTTTGAATCATACTGCGCGGGTTCTTCCATCGGCCGCAGTCCGGCAACCTTATCAATTTTGTAACTTGTTCTAGATAAAAATAAAATAAAAGCATTTGGTCAACAGAGGGCAAACATCTCGCAAGAGGCAGCGGAGTGTTGACAAACATTCGAATCACAACCCAAAAGGAATTCGATTGGGTTGAAAAATTGTAAAGTTTAACTTCAAAGTTGAACCGTGGGAAATCATCGAACCGCTTTCTAGCAACAGTCGTCGTCAAATCGCGAGGGTGGGAACACACGGGAGCCTTTTGTGATATCCTTCACGGGATGGTTACAATTGACCAAGAGTGAACTTGGACCTGAGGCCGACTCAGTCATGAGTCAAGTGAGTGCGATGAGCTGCGGCCGCTGGAAAAAAATGATATTTAGGAAAGAAGCCCTTGTGTAAACAAACACATTTCTTGCTCTAGATTGCTCGAAAACGCGGTGACTAAGAGTCTACTTTAACTAACGCCAAAAGGTCCAAGGACTCCATAATCAACCGTCAGCGACCGGATAACCAGCCCGGCATTGTCGTTCTGCAACACTTGTTAGTTCACTGGACACGCTTCCGAACGCAAGGTACCGTACCTGATAAACATCCGCAGCGGCCAGCCGATGTTCCCACTTCTCATTCGTCTTGTTTGCGCACCACGCAGTCGTCGCGTCGGTCCAAACCCGGGACAATGCCCAACTATTCCCCGGATTGCTCGCCATAACGGGGCCCAACAGCGCCGCCTCACCCAACACCGGATCATTCGTCGTGGTGAGGTTGATCGCTGCGAGGCAATTCGTGACCAGGTCCCCCACGTACTCCTTGTTCACCAAGACGTCCGTTCTGTTCCCGGCGCGCCCCACGTGTCCCCCGAGGTAGTAGTCAAAGTCGTACTCCAGGATGAGGTCGTGCGCGCGAATGTACTCGTACAGGTCCTGCGCCTGCCCGAGCTCCGAATACGGAATCCAGGCGGGGAAAACGATGTCCACAACCATGAGGGCTTTCGGGGCGGGGGCAAACATGAAGAGGTTGCCGTCTATGTGGGCCGCGCCTTTGTAATCGAGCTCGAGGGTTTGGTTGCCGACGCGGAGGGTGTAGGATGTGTCGAAGGTGACCTGGGGAACGGGCCGATTGGAGTCGGCCAGCTTCGTCAGGTAGGCCTGTGTAGCGCTGTGTGCGATGATAATGGCGCGGGGGTAGCGGGCTGTAACGAGGGAGGCCCCGCCGATATGATCGGCGTGCATGTGGCTGTAGACGAGGTGGGTGATAGGCTGGTGGGTAACGTTGCCGATGGCCAAGAAGAGACGATGGCCAGTCGAGGCAGGAACATCGACGACAATAACGCCCTCGGTGGAAACGAGGAACATGCAATTGAAAATTCCATCCGTGATCTGCAATTTTTTTGGGTTCAGCCTTGATATATGTTCATAAAAGACCATTCCTTACCATGTAGGTGCCGTTGCCCAACAACTGGGTGAAGTATCCGTCAGAATTGAGGGGATCACCGGCGGCAGAGGCTGGCAGAAGGTCGAACTGTGGGGCATTTCGGGCCTGAATGTGACCGTGGCCGCCGCAAGAAATAGTGGAGGAGATCAAAGAAACCAGAACTGCGAGCGATAGGAGCTGCATGATGATTGAGAGCGAGTTCTGTGCCTACTAACAGTACGAAGCCTGGCCCTTATATATGTGCACAGACTCAGGTTGCTGAATTCCGGTTCACAGTGGATACATCGTGTGCGGGTGGACACGAGGTTCAAAAAATCCGTAGGGAATCGGCGGTCTTTGATTTTGCTTACCAGTGCCTGGTGCGAAGGGTCGGCTGTCACCAAACTTCCAGAAGCGGGAATGCCGAGCGGCTGTGGAGCGACGACAACAGTAAACAGCGGTACTGCGGGCAGCACCCTAAACTTTGAAAACGGCTGTATTGACACACTTGACGAAGCAGGTGCGACGTCACACGAAGCAGGCTGATCTATCGCCGTTTCGACTAGGTTCGCTGACTTGTGGAAGGTTAGCCCTACCACATGCTTGATTCGGGCAGTTGAAAGTTTCCTTCACTCTTTATTCTCACGGTTCGCGGGAAATGGGACGCGCGACATGACGACAAGGGCAAAACGTGAGCGCGATATTCGTTCTCTTCCACCCTTCCTTGTCGGTAAACACGATACCGAGGCCAACCGTGTAAACAACCAAACCGTCCTTCTGAGGGTGGTAACCAACCCGTCCTTCTGAGCCTCTTCTCTTTTCTCTTTTCTCCGCCTTTCTCCGCCTTTCGCCTTTCGCCTTACGCGTAAAATTGCTTCCTCATAACAATCATAACTCTTTTGGAAGCCCCGGAGCATTCATGGCATGGTATGAACTGTCGACCTTTGGAATCTTGTCAACGATGTTTGGCATTCAAGAAAGGCTCCAAGTAGGGCGGGAGGCCCTACCTGCTCGGGCTCCAAAACGCGAGCCGATTAGTAGATTTCCCAGGTGTCCGGTAAGGTTCGATTTAGATTGTGAATAGTAGGTAGATTACCCAGCCCCGTACATGCCCGTCAATTGTACGCTGCGGATCAAGCGCTAATTACTGAGGATTGCCTGTGCGGTCCCAAATTGAAACAACAGGCAGCTACAGGAATAACCTATGACGACGTGTGTAAAAAATAGAATTCACACGCTGATCTGCGTTGGATCTGCGCCCGACGGCGTTTAACGGCGTGAGAGGGTACCAGGACAAGCTCTACTACAGCTACCACTATGGCTGAGAAAAATCAGTGAAGAGAGTAAGAAGACGAAATTCACGGCCCACGCCCGTTCATACCCATGCTCCTTGGTATTCGTGGGCGGCCGCGGATTGGTAGCAGCTTAATCACTGACCTTGCTTCGAGCACTACAATCTCCACGGAACATCGCAAGGGGGTCAAAGATAAGCAATTGTCGAGGGTCTGCCGAAAAGAAAAATTGTATGCAATCCTTTAACTCCCCCGGGAGGTCTGGGATGCGCGCAGGAGATTAACATGATTTTCAAATGTAACTGTATTATGGCGCCTTACACTTCTCAAATTAGCAAGGACTCAAGTTTGGGTTTCCGCGGTCCGTAGCAAAACGGACCGTCCGTTTTCAACCAAGTTTGAACCCGACTGCGCAAATGTAAAGGCCGAAGACATCGGTCGTTCAGTAGACCTTCTGCTCAAATCTATTGCCGTTACTTTACTTTGTTGTCGTCATGTCCAAATATCGCCGCTCCCCGCCGCGGGTATGTTTCTATAAAAGGGAATTTATCGCTGTTATGTCGGGGGGAAGGGTATAGTCTCTTTTGACAGACAGTGACACTACAGGGTAGGCATTTCATTACGTCGGGTTTCCCGGTTCCATGGAGCGCTGATAGACTTCGATTGTACTTACTGTCATCGTAATTGGCAAACTCGGAGAAATGGTGGCGTTCGTTGACTTGGGGAGAAATGAACGCCGTGCTTCACCGAGTTTACTAATGAAATTTACTAAAGACGTTGCACGAAGAATCAATTTATTTATGTTCTACCAACGGATTGGCAATTGCCGTCTAACTTGGGTGGAAGAATCCTGTGGCCACGATATTTTTTGCTGGCCCATTGTAGAAGTTAGGGTAGGTTACCAGGGATAATTATCTATTGAGAAACCAAGGGTGCAGGTAGAAACCCCCCTTATTCGGAAACCCACAAATTATTGAACTTTGGAGGGTTTCTCCGTGATCCGGGCCTCCGGCCGAGACGGAAAATGTACACCAGATCAGCTGCGCCAGAGAGCTGTCTCGAGGTGGTGTTGCGGGATTTTACTTGCTGGCGCTCACTTGCTGCTCACCGGCCGAAGATGGGTGCGGCATGATCGCGGCACTGACGGCATCGCGGTTTTCTGTCCTCGGAACCACATCGGCGGGGCACGGTCTAAGAATTGCGCTCAGCATGTGTTTGGACTGCAGACGGTTGCAAACAGCCGACACTCTCTGGGCCGCGGGCGGATTGTTTGCCAGGCCAACCCGAGACTCCGCAACAAGCCGAGGATGCCGTATTATTCGTGTTGTCTTCGCACAACGAGTTACTCAAATGTTCTGCCTTGCGTGAGCAGCCCGCATCTTAATTCCTGACTGTAAATCTGTCAGATACAAATGCACCGTCTTGGGCGAGCTTCACAAGCATATGAATCGGCTGTACCCGGCCGTGCCGCGCGATGCCCCACCACGGCACAATGCACAATGACTGCTCAAAGGGAAAATAATGTGGGCCGTAAGCATATTCTCAGTTCACAGTTATTTGAGCTCTCCTGCCACTTGATTTCCACTGCCATACTGCAAAAATCCTAATTAGGCAGATCCCGGCGCGCGTCCGGCAGAAACCTGGGTTTCTAGATAGAATTCTATTTTTAAGTGGGGGTTTCTGCCTGCAACCGGGGTTTCTCAATAATAGAATTATCCCTCGAGCTCACGCTCGGTGTTTCTCCGTCGTCGTCGCCCAGACCCCTGGTGGTGGTAGTGGAATAAATTATTATTGGTTTCTACCTACGTGCCCTGGCGCACCTCCCTACATAAGCTACTCTACTTGAAGGCAGAGTCTTGCCGCCTGAAACTGCAATGGCTGACTCCGATAAAGTTTCCCTCGGGTCTATATCCACCGGGTCCACGACGCCGACTCGGACACAGGACGCTCCACTCCCTGCCAGCACGGTCACACCCTCGCACCAGCGCTCTATGCAAGGGCAGACACCGGCGTCGTTTGTCCGCACTGCGGCTGCGTCCACCGGGGAGGGGGCTGTGCCGGTCATGATCACCGATGCTCCTGTTGTGAATGAGACGCCGGCGTCAGAGCCGCCTGCGAGAAAGGCGAGGGCCAAAAGGACTGGTGTGAAGCCGGCAGCATCGCTCCAGAGTGTAGATGGGGAGGACAAGAAACCCAGGAAGAACTCGAACAAGTGGATACTCGAGCGCTTGGCCGAAACCACGGCTCGGTTAGACAAGTTAACCAAAGGAATGGTCGATAGGATCGACAGCGTCAAGTCCTCCCGAACTGGATGGATTCAGGCCTCCGTCGGAGGATGGCGACGAAGGGGAGTGGGACAATGTTGGAGAGGAGGACGACGTACGACAGCGTAGAGGAAGAGGAGGCGGGGCAGCCGAGGAGTGGGCGCTCGCTGGCGAGACTGGAGGTGGAGAAGATGGAGGCGGAGGGGCAGCGCCCGCGTTGGCAGAGAGGTTGCAGTGGGGGCCGCCGCCGGACCTTCGAACGTCGACGGACGACCGCGGAGAAACGGACGGGGATCTTCTGGAGTCGCCGCCGTCGCTCGCCCACGGTAAAGCCAGGTGCGAGGAGAAGAAACGCCGCGCAGCGTCGCCGCCCTCGAGGCATGCGCTCAAACTCACCGCCGTCGCCGCCTAAGCACCGGGGCAGTGAGGCGTGGCAGCGGTCTGAACGAGGCCGTAGTGAGGAACCCCCGCGTGCCCCGTTTTCAGCTAACGCCAACGACGCGAACGCGAGGTACCCAGGTTGCAGCCAGGGCTTCAACGGCCGCGGGCAAGGGTTTGATAATGGCGGACAAAGATTCAACGGCGGTGGTCAAGGCTTTAACGCCGGCGGCCAAGGCTTCGGCGGTCGTGGCGGCTTCAGAGGCGGCTTTAGAGCCAGGGGCCGAGGCCAGCAATAAATGGTCTCAGCGGGGAGGAAATTCCGGCGGAGGTTATAATGCCAACGCACCTCTTCACCAGAACCAATATGCGTCCTCCTCGCGCAGATCCCCGTCGCCCCCTGGTCCTCCTCCCTTCAGAGCGGCCGAAGGGCCAAAGTTCTTCCCTCCGCAGCGCCCTGAGGTTCGCATCGGTGAACATTTCAAGACGTGTGCGGCCCGGGGTATGCGGAGGAGATCAAGCGAGCGGGCTGTGGCCGGTGCCGCTGCCAAAGGCGGTGGGAGAGCCCGAGGGCAGAAAGGAGCGGTACGTCGTGGCGAGGTCCACACGCGGTGGTGTTCACGTCGACGGAGAACTATAACAAGACAACGGCGATGCTTGCCAATGATTGACGGCGTGGGGTGAGCGAGATGATTGCGGACAACGACTCGGACAGTGATACGGCCCCTTCCCCCCTTCCAACTCTACTGCTCAGCTTAATAACAATACACGCGCCGCAGTAATGTACTTGATAACCAAGACTCTAATTCTACTCTCTTAAATGGCCGAAAAATCTCTGTCCAGTGCTGGAACGTCAATGGAATAATATGACGTTCACTTTGCATATTTATTATTTGCACAACACTTTCCATGTGCACTACACTTTTTCACACTTTTTTCGAGGTGCACACCACTTTTCGTCACCCGCGCACCATACTTTTGGATGCACACCACTTTTTTAACCCGCCCCATTCGGCTTCGGTCCAATGTGGAAGTGAATTGATGATCAATCGCCGTATATATAGATCTTCGCACGGTTCAGGTCAAGTAAAATCGAAGTGAAAACTGCTTTCCTTTGGAATATAGGGGGCCTCATATGCAAGTAAAAAATTCTAGATGAGACCAGATAGGCCCTGGTCAATGCCGCCATGACTTTAGTTAGGAGCAATGATGAACCAGCATCTCAACATCACCAATGCGAAGGGCATCGCCGAGTCATCTATTGTGAACCGTTTGGGTTATCGATATCACGAGAATGTATCTCTACTTTCTGGTTCTCGAGAGTCCAATCCTGTCCAATCCGACTTCTCGGTTCATAATCCAGTGTTGGATTGGTGAGTTGTTTAGATTTGGGTGACATCTGGGGGGATTGATCAAAGTGTTGGCCCGACATTGGGATTCAAAGTCGTCCACAGCAGGCTCGGGGGTATATACCACACGTTCGGGCGGTATTTCCATGTAAAAGTGACATGTTTGGCTGTATGTACGCGACGGTGACAAAACGATCATACGTAGGCTCGGGATCAGCCGGCATCTTAAACTCGACCTCAAAAGTCCAACAAGACGTGAAGCGGCCTGCTGATGCAAGACTCTTTCGGGACATACTAGCGGGACAACTCAGAGAACCCATATACGACGACAGTCAAAAAAAGTGTGGTGCTCACCAAGAAAGTGTGGTGCGCATAATAAATGTGCAAATTGAACGTCATATAAATGGACGTCTAACCGCAAATCTTTCTCACCCCAACTTCTTCGCGCAGGTCTCCGCATACGATGTGAATTTTTTCCAAGAGACTCACCTGTACCCCAGTCAAGAATTAACGCTGCCGCTGCCTCCGGGTTATGATGTATTCGCTGTGGCTCGAACCCCCTCGTTGTCTTTTGAAAAGCAATGGGGAGGGGTTGTCGCGATCGTTCGCGCTGACCTGGGACTATCTGTGGATCAAGTGCTATCAGGCCCTGACCTCTTGGTGTTGAAGGCGGGTGCGCTGACACTTTTTAGTGCGTATATTTTGCCTCATGGATCTCCTTGGGACGAATGGGCATCAGTGCCTCCGCTGGAGCAGTTAAACCAATCTATCGTGGTGGCTAAAATCCGTGGGGATGTGGTGACCTCAATGGCCTTACTGGAGACCGTCGAATCTCAAAGAGAGACCACCCGTCTCAGCTGTCTGCCGACAAAATGGTGAATACTCAAGGGCGAGGAATACTTCAAATGGGGGATGACTATGGGCTCCGGATTCTTAATGGTGAACTTCGCTTTGGCAGCAAAATCCTAGCCTGGGACTGGACTTTTGCGCAAAAGAGAGCTGGTCAGTGGTGTCGTTCGGTGATTCTATGCTCTCGGGGATTTGGCCGGTTGCGCAATGGTCAAGGATTTTCAGGTCGGCAGCCTGAACCCGTGGTCTGATCATGCCCCTTTGATACTTTGACTTGAGGTCCCCGAAGTTCCTGCGCCTGTCAACCCCGGCTTGCCGTATCTACGCGAGAAATTGCGGTCTGTGGAGGAGACCTGGAACCGTTGGACGTGCTGCTTCGAGAGACTATGGACAGCAAGAAAAGCCCAGAGGAACGGCAAGCAGAATTCTATGGGCCTGTTTATGACGAATCCAAACATTGGATTGAGGTCTATACAGACGGCTCGTGCTTCGATAACGGTTCTCCTCACGCGCGTGCGGGAGCGGGGGTTTTCTTTGAACCTGAAAGCCAGTACAACATGTCCCTGCGAGTGTCGGGTGCACAGACGAATAACCGTGGAGAACTCTTGGCAATTCTCTATGTCCTCTCTACGGTGCCGCCGCATAAGTCTCTCAAGATATATACTGACTCGGAGTATTGCATACGCCTCCTGTGTTTAATATGGAGTGCATGCGCGTTGTGGTGGGGCGTGCTGCGAATATACCCTCACCGTCAAAGGAGTCACCTCATTCATCTCTGAAGGACTCTATGATGGAGATGGATATTGCGTGGGCGAAGGATCATCTCAAAACTCACTATGGTACTGCAGCGGGGTTGGACAAGGTTCACTATCGGGAGATCTTGGAGATCGAGAACACTGTGCTCTGTAAACTTATCAACGAGTGTCTGGGTCGGAACGATGCACCTACCGTGTGGTTCACCACTCGGATTGCGGCAATTCCCAAGAAGGATAAACCACTCTCGGAGGCGGGAAGTTATCGCACGATAGGGCTCGAGAGTTGTTTCCTGGGGCTTGTCTGCTTGCTTATTCATAAACACATTTACGACTGGGCTGAAGAGCGCGGAGATAGGGAGAATCTGGGGGTATGAGAGTGAAGAAAGTGAGTGTAAATGCAAATGAGCGAAATGTATAGGATGTGTGAATAAAATAAACTTGAGGGGTATTGTGTTGAGAAACTTGGTTCGAGTGCAAAATTGGCTCCTAAGCCGAAGGCGATGAGCGGGGCGAGTCGCGTGTCCACACCATGCCGCATCTGCCTCATTCAGCCCGTGGAAATATGCATCGGCAAACCTACATGAGCGGATGGCAAAAAATCAACCTACTCGTCAGACATGTTTCCATCGTACCGGTGCGAATATTAGGGTCGTTCACAGTTGTCACTCCCTTTTTTCTCCCTTTTTCCCATTTCTTCTGTTTTCCACCCGGTTTTTTCCCCCTTTTCAATTCAGTGGTCTGAAAGGGAAGAAACGAACTTTGTAGCTATAAAACTGACCAAATACAAGAGAGGTACAAGTCCAAAAAGGGCCAGAAAAGGGGCAACTGTGAAACCCCCGGACAGTGCTCCCTTTTTCCAGCCCTTTTTGTTCCCTTTTTTGTTCCCTTTTGCTTGAAGGTACATGGTTTGCATGCCAGGAGGCTTGTATACCACAGTAGATATCTTGTAGACTCAGAACTACACCTATCATGTAGCCAAATTGGAATGTTAAAAATTCAAAGAGCCAGCGAAAAAGGGAGTGAAAAGGGAGTGAAAAAGAGCCTGAAAAGGGAACCGTGAATGACCCTATTGACTCACCTGCCCAATATATGCCCATCTTCGAGTGAGCACCAAAAGGAACGGATACTGACTTCAAATCAACTGCAAATAGAGGTAAAATTTCGATTTTCAACCTCGAAGTCAAATTTTGACTGGGATGATCATGTGGTTGGGCCATCGGCACTGCCCTCTGACTCCGGCTCATTAACGGTAACTGGGGAGAATTAAGTTGAATCGGGCATAGTTTGCACCCGTGTCGTGATCTCATCGTCGGATCGTTGTTCCGGGTCGCACATTGGCTGAAACTAAGTCTATAAGAGGATATACCTCCGGAAAGACCTGGTTTTTTGATATCGTTGATCTTCCGAATGTAGTTGGCGTATTCAAGACCTCCGACCGAATTTTTGGAGCAACCGACACACTTAGAACACCCATTTTTTGGTGAGTGCTCTACAATAACTTCCTAAATCTCCCTCCCTTTTCTCTCTTTTTCTCTCCTTTTTCTCTCTTTTCTAACTTGAATTCGGCCCAATCTCCACAGACATAGTTAATGGGCCTCCCAGGATGAGCTCCAGATTGCTGGGAAATGGCATGATTTTACGCCCGGAAACGCATGTGGGGCCCGTGTACAGTAAGTTTGTGACGTTGTACGACCCGGCGGAGACCTTTCTCATTGCGCGGCGGAGGGAGCTGAGGGCGGAGAATATGTTAACCGGGCTAATGCATGAAGACGCGCAGACGGAGTTGCGCGAGCTGGAGGGGGCGGGAGTGCGGTCAATTGAGGGAGTATTGTGCATGTGGTGGTGGAACGGTACGGGGAGCAATTGGCGCTCCTCAAACACACCCTCTCGTCGGCCGTGGAGAACGATAACGCCGCTGCGGCAGGCACGTTCCACGCCTGACAACAAGTCCTCATGCCACATTTTGCTACAGTACCTCTGACACGCCTGAAAACACTACCTCCCGCGCCGGGCTCACCCCCGTCGTCACGCGCTGCACCCGATATTCTTGAGGCGCCCATCGGCATCCCAACAGTCTGAATCCTCGCCGAAGAGGGCGTCAAAACGGTGATTGAACTCACCGCCGAGGGTCCCCGTCGGGACTTTCTAACGTCGTGATGACACGATGGATTTTGTCGTCATCCTGCTTCTCTATCGCCGTCGAGAAGCAGTGAAGATAAGCTTCAAATCTTCTTGATTTGATCGAGAACAGGTTTGGCTGAAAAGCGTGAGATGAGAAGGTGGTCATGGCGCGTGTGGTGAGACGTGCCAGTTAGACTCACTCGCAAAAGCATGCTGCTGTCCTGTACTTGGAGCTTCGTCGTTGTTATTTGCCTGATATGCTGAAGGAAGGGACGCAGTTGCACCTAGCTTTGGGTTGAGGAGGGGCAGGCATTGCCACGCCGGGTGAAAAAGAAACGACACTATTTAACGGGGCAGAAAATGAGCCAGAATGAGACAAGAGATATGCCTTATGGCGCAATAAGGCAGAGGCGCATGATTTTTGTTTCGCCCATCCAGAGTCAGAGAGCCTGAAGAAGGGGTCGAACAGTGAGAGCCAAGCAAAGAGGCAAGCACGTACCGACTGATCCGATGACGGCAACATCAGCAAACCCTGATTTCAGCCGTAGTGACTCATAGTGACCTGTAGTAGAGCCCCGACTACGTAGCGCTCTGTAGTAGAGCCCTTACTACAGAGCGCTACATAGTACTCTGTAGTAAGGGCCCGACTACGTAGCCCTCTGTAGTAGAGCCCTTACTACAGAGTACTACGTAGCGCTCTGTAGTAAAGGCCCGACTACATAGTGCTCTGTAGTAAGGGCTCTACTACAGAGCGTTACGTAGTCGGGCCTTTACTACAGAGCGCTACGTAGTCGGGCCTTTACTACAGAGCGCTACGTAGTCGGGCCTTTACTACGTAGCGCTCTGTAGTAAAGGCCCGACTACGTAGCGCTCTGTAGTCGTACCTTTATTATAGAGCATTACAGAGTATTGCCTTTACTACAGAGTATTTTGTAGTATCACACCACTATATTGAATAGTATGTATATTGAA
Organism: Mycena metata; assembly: GCA_029378385.1. Taxonomy (NCBI): domain Eukaryota; kingdom Fungi; phylum Basidiomycota; class Agaricomycetes; order Agaricales; family Mycenaceae; genus Mycena; species Mycena metata. The sequence continues at coordinate 4,348 of JARKIB010000353.1, read as the reverse complement.
TAGCTAGTGGGTTAGAGTCCAGAAAAGTTCCTTGGTAAACCATTTATCCAGCCAAAATTCATCACAGTATTCTAAACTCGTCCCGCTAGTCAACTTTTTATTCGCAACCTTCCCAAACCTTGGTGTCAACTCCACTCGAGCTCGCACACGGTGAAGGGGAACAACATCACCCATAATTGAGCCATCCGCCCGACGAGCTCGTTTAAGCTGGAACATACCAGTTGACGACTCTGGAAAGGGGCCGTTTGCTCCACCCTCGGGATTTGGCTGGCTGACGATGTCGAATCGTTGAACATATGCCAGAAACTGATCAGTCCCTGCTGGCGCTATAAAGCCCGACCGGGGAACAACACGGAAGATAACCTTCAATTGACAGATTGCATGGCCTAGCGAATGAATAGTCAGACGAAATCAAATCATACAATTTCACCACACACCTGCAAGACCACTCCTGGGCCAGTGGTAATCGTCGTCTATATTCACAAGTACAGGATTTCCACGCCCAGATTTCCAGACCCCTTTAGGAGGTGCCGCGTTGACAGTCTCTGGCTCTAGGAGTTGCTGGGAATCGTGATAGGAACGTGTCTGTATGCGGACACTGTGCCAAAGTTGTAGGTAAGTAAAGGCAGGCTGGTCATCGCTGAGTTTGGGCCGTCTGCCACCAACGATAAGGGGATTTGTGGGTCCACGCTGGATGAAAGCCAGAAGAGCGTCTTTCAGATCCGGGAGGCAGAATCTGGTAGATGCGTCTTCAATAGTCACCCGATGACCAACATGATCTCGGTTGAGATGGAAAGCAGTAACATCGTCCTCGGAGGTAAACGTGCGGAAGGGGGTGGGTGCATTGGGGTATTCCCCTCCCAAGAGTGACACACTATAGGTGAAATAATCCACTGTGTTGCGTCCGGAAAGCATATTTGGGCAATCATGATCGTCTTCATCCCCGGGGTCTTCGTCTCCCCCCAAATATGCAACGTCGAGCTCGGTTTTCATGGAGATGGCAAGATTAAACAAATCGCACTTGTCTCTTCGATCCAAATGACGACAAATCTGCGCCTCGTAACCCTGGTTATTGGAGTTTGAAGCGGGGTCCTTGACTTCGGTGATATGGGCGTGCTCCGTTACATCTGCTGTCCATTGAAGAGGAACACCGTTGGCACGGATAGCCGGGACGACAGACTGAAGAAATTCGAGTTTAGGGATGTGCCAATTATTAATTGGGCCGCTTTTCCCTCTCCGAACACCAGCCTTCAAGATAGCCCACTTGTGTCGATGAAAGTTCGCCAATGCATGATCCATTTGATCCAAGACATTGTCGTCGATCTCGGGAGCCTGACCATGGTAGAAAAAGTCGACAATGCTGGCAAGCGCGGTCACCAAGGCCTTGGAGACGCTTTGGCCTTCCGCGATTACAGGAATCAGATAACGCAGGATATCGCGGTGCTCGCGTCCTGTTACCTGCTTCGCCTTGGATATGCCCTCCTTGAAATGGCGCATCCCAGTATGGGGCCATAAGACGGAGAACCGAAAGTCTATCTCCGCTGCCCCCAGGGCCGCTATACACCACTTCACAATATGGTCGTAAGAAAATTTGAACCAGTGATGAAGCATCTCCGGCGTCAAGAAGATGGACGGCTCAGCCATGGGCCAGTCTTGCCAGAAAGGCCGATGGACGCCATTGAGTCGAAGCAGTTTCGCTTTCTTGACATATGTTCGCAAATCCCAGGGATTTGTATGGCGCTCTAGCTGGCGTAACTGTTTAACTGTATAGTCACGAGTGCGGGGTGGATGGCGATGGGGGTCTCCAAATTCCTTGTATGATGCAGTCGTGACGGAAGATGTTTTTCCCGCGACACCAGCAACCATCGCGGACTCTGGGGTGTCCAGGATATAGGCGACTAAGGGGGTAAAGCAGAAGCGCCGCCAACCCAAAGGGTCAGACATCATAAGGCCGATTTCCGCAACCTTTTTCAGGGGCCCTAGAACGAAGTCAAGGACTGCGTGAAATGTTCGGCTCTCCAAGACCCCCCGGATTTCCGCGTCACGTTCAATAAATTTCGGGATTGGAACAAGGGCTAGGAGGAGAAAGGCATGGAAGGACGCCTTCATCCTACAATTCATGCGGATATTGGCGGAGGTGATGAGGAGTGGGTGGGCCTGACGATTCCCGGTCATTGTTGAAAGTTGTGTTTTATCTGACGATACGACAGCTCCCAGGACAGTGGCGCCCTCAGGCAACTGATCCTAAACCCAAGATGAGGAGGTGCAATACGAGAATAAAAGTACGAACGCACTTGGATCTTCCAGGCTGCATCACCGGATAACCATTCGTTATAGACCCTGACGACTCTTTCTGCCGTCTTCCACAATTTAAAGGGCGTGAAGTCGATAGAGCCCTTAAGCAGGGGATTGCTCATCAGGCTTTGCAAGCACTCAATTGGGTCCCGGTAGTAAAGAGTGAGCGGCTTCTTGGTGGGATAGGGTGTCTTCCAAGTCGTCGATTTCCATGTGGGGCCCTTGGGTAGGCTCTCGATACGACTCCGCATCTCCTTGGCGGTCTTGAAGGAGAGATTCATTCGTGCAACCTGTAGAAATCAAATGAATCAGTTTATATTTTTATGCGAGTCAGACAACGTACAAGTGGAAGCTTTAAAAACTCCTCGGTTTTGGCAAGGGACAACCCAGATCCATTAAGGAAAGCGGCGAGTTCCCATTCTCCGGAGGAGGCGAAGGGATAGTGAAAGTTAGTTTGACGCTGCTTTGCGTATTGGTCTTGTTGAAACTTGTCCCGGAATGTTTCCCCTCGTTCAAATGTCTTTGCCGCCCCGTCGTAGAGGTCTTTGGCAAGCCCATCCAAGGGTGGCTGGGGATTGGGATTTTCCCTGGATAGGTCCTCCGGAGGCACGTCGTTCTGGTTCTGGAAGTCCGGAACCTCCTGGCTCTGAAATTCCGCCTCGGAAGGCTCTCCAAACTCATCTTCCCTGAAAGCCTCCTCCGCATGGATCCCATCCCAGTTAAACCCATCCTCCTCATCAACAGCCATCTCATCCAATTCTGCTCCGTGGTTGGCAGTACGGCGCTTCTTGAATCGCTCTGCAGCACGTAAAATCCCAGGGTGCAAGGAAGGATGACAATGACTCTTGGGTTGATTCATGTGCTGCAATAAGGCTGTTGGGGATTTAAATCTTTTATTGCATGTGAGACAGCGAGTATTTTGAGAACGGGACATCGGGGTAAGAATTGAAGTTGAGAATCAACGGAAAGTTCCAAGTGGCACGTGAGCGTGAACGCCCGAACTTTGCCACCGGCAGTTAACACTTTACCACCACCGCTCTCTTTTTAATCGCAAAACACCATATCATGGGCGAAGTTAGCAATGGCCAACGCCGAGGACTTACTATCAACCTTCCCTCTACGCTTCGTATGGTGAGTAGTATTTCCTCCTACACCGACCTTTGAGATCAATTATGTTCCTTCAGGACGGCCCCCACATAGCCAACAGGGTAGATCAGGATACCTACAGGCTCAATATAGCTCGCAAAGTCCAACTCTCTCGAGCTGCGGAAGCCCGAGTGTATACGCTTCTCATCGAGGAGACCAAGATCGCGTTGGCGAGATGCCAAGCAGAAATGGCGAGACACCAAGCAGAAGTCGAGCTTGCCAACGTGCAAGCCGAGGAAGAACGTCTGCGGTTGGAGTACTACCAGGAGATGAATGAAGCTGCCGCAAGCAACCTCTTCGATGCAGAGATGCAGATCGGCGTAGTTCGCCACCAGATTTGGGGGAAACGAGCGGAGCAGGTGAAGATTGGAAACGAGGGTAAGTACTGCCTCTTTCATTTTCATAAGGAACTAATAGTAACATGTACGCAAGAAACCACTCTGGCAGAAGAAGAATGATTGCGTATTTTCGGCGTGCTATAATCCACACCTGTACTTAAAAATTGTTGTACAACGTTTGAATCATGAGATTTGCAGCGCTGGAATATGCAAATGAACCATTAAGTCTCTGCACCTCAGCTTCTGCGTCCATTGTTCCCCGGCCTACACGTGTGCACCATTGAGCGTGCAGTTTGGTAGATGTACGTTGAGTCAATCATTCCCCGTCCTCTTCGGCGCTGGATGCAGATGGACAATGTGGCAATGGGCGTGTTGAACCTTGACCAGGTCGAGAGCACACCGTGCATCGCTCCCGCGTCCTCGCCGAGGCTGAGGGGAGTGCACCAATGAGTGGCCCCGGCGCTGATGTAGTGGGGACTGCAGAGAGGCGCACGATGGAGGAAGGAAGCTGTGAAGAAAGGAAGAAAGGGAAGTTAGCGTTGATTCTACTTGAAAGTAAGAAAAACCCA